>JAUZNJ010008507.1:0-18130 GCA_034780135.1 Jordanella pulchra
AGGTTTTTACTCAGTGGTTTATGTTTTGCAAATATATATATATAACCTGATAAATAAACTTAAAAAGTTCTTCATGTACTGTGACAGAGTCTAGTAAGTAAGAAAAAACTACTACTGTTTCTATCAAATCTGTCACAGAACTGGAACATTTCTAAATTCTGCCCTGCTTGCAGATCTGGACATGTAGCTGTTTTCTAGCAGACATGTTCTGACTTAAAAAGTTTAAACAACACATATGCCTACATTAAATTACATCCTCCTCCTGTTTTAAAGTGGCTTTAATAGAAATGGGATTTGGTGGGATTTCCCTCAGAGAAATAGAGTCAAGGAAGACTACTCAGATGTCCCTCCATGCTCTCAAAGAAAGCATAAAATATAAAATGGGTCAGTCCTATTTCTCTACAAGACGTTAACAAGGGTGCCAATAATTTATAGTAGGCTACATGTAGTTATATTTTTCAAAAAAGTTTCTTAAGTCCTTTTAGCGTGAGATTAAGCTACCCAAACAAAAAAGTATTTTAATGATTTAAGATAATGTTTGTCGTAAAGTATTTCTTCATGATATCTGTTTTGTAAATATGCTGCATTTGGAGCAAACATAGTAGTTTTTTGTTGTTTTATTTAAACAGGTGTGAATATTTTAAAAATATTAGTGAACAACTAGATATTTCAGATATGTAAATATTATTTTGCCATATTAACTTACTTCTTACTTATTTCAAAAGCTTTTAACTTTTGAGAAAACCTCTTTAGATATGGTGTAAGTCCTTGTGGTTTTAGAGGTTGAAAGTCTTGCACAGCTTTTCCAGCTATGCCAGTGAAAGGTGGGTAGAGTAGTTAAAAGTAATACTAAGTAAAGGAAGAGTAGCATTATTTCAATACATTCTTATTTTAGTATATCAAACAGTAAGAATTACAGGATAAATGCTTTGAAAAATTATCTAAATTAGTTTGATAAAATGATCTCAACTAAAAAATATGTAATAACAAAAATATGTTTAAGTAAAATATAATGAACATAATAAAAAATCAGGTAGCATTTACACATTTCCAAATAAGGATCGTTTTTCAAAAAATTAAAACAGAGCAAATATATTTCTATACCATTAACTGAACAATGTTTTTGTTAAAATCTGCTTGTTCTTCAGTCTGTGAAGTGACTAGAGGTGGACAGAGCAGCCAGAAATTGTACAAAGCTAGAATAACCTTGTATAATTATATAGAGGAGTAAATCTACTCTGTGAAGCAAATCTGTTTAAAAATATTAAACTTAAGTGAATGTAGACGTAATACATACCTCTGGGCTGACTGAGGATGTGGGCCAAAATAAGGGAGTTAAAACCCAGATTCACAGTTGAACTGAAACACCTTTAATCCATATTTTGTCATGAATCAAAGAAGAATTTGAATAATGGCATTTTATTACAGTGGATTACACATTATAGCAGAGGCGCAAGGCTGTGTGGAGCCTTGAGCAGAATTTAATTTGGGGCACCGATCACATGTTAGAAACATCTTCACCACTAAAACTAAGCTGGGAGAGGTGGACAAATTTAAATGGTTAAGCTTAAATATAATAAGGGACACCTGGATTTAGTTATGTTGCACCTATAAATATTACTGCATTTTATAGATAATGAATCAAAAAAAGAGAACAGATAACTGTTAAGCAGAGGGAAAACACACACATCCACTCCCCCTTACTATGATACCCTTTAATAGGTTCTAGTGTAACCAATTGGTCTCAAAAGTCAGTACTTTAGTAAATACAGTCCACCTATGTAATTTTATCCCTCAATCAATGCAGCATTGAAGGTCTCAGAGGTTTGAGAAGCAATATTAGTGACCCTCCAAGCTCATCATTCTCAGTTCAGGTAGGAGAATGACAGAGATATTAGCCATACACATCTATACCAAAATAACCTCAGTGGAAGAGTGAAATGGTAATTAAAAAAGGTCCTAACTGCTTTTTACCACAATGTAGGTAAAACTGCACCTGATACTGAACTAAACATCTCACAGGTAGAAATAGTGGTGGCAGCTTAATGCTAAGGGGATGTTTGTTTTTTTAATCACTAAAATGGTTTCACATCTAAACATAGTTTATGAGAATATTATCTCCAGGGCTAAACTTTCAATTTTTTTAAACATACAACAAAACGTATCTGTGCATTGTGAGCTTATTAAATTTAGTGTGATCAGGGAAGAGGGCAATTTCTTTCAAAATACAGCTATTTCATCCAATGCATTAGAATGGAAAAAAAAAAACTCTTGAAATTTGAACATTTTCTCCTCTTTAAAGTCATGTTTTTCACAGAAAGTAATCCCACCGGGACCACTGAAGGAGGTATAATGGGAACCAGTCACTCTAGAAAAGATACATGCCCTGTCAGAGGCACCACCAAAAGCACAATCTAATCCATTTTGGCACCAGCAGGGAGCCTCATCACTTCTATCAGGACAAGCTCCCCACTTTAATACCACTCATGCGATCCCTTTTAGGCGTCACATTCCTCCTTCATCAGAGCCTCTCAATGAAACACTCTGGCTTCTTTTTTCATCATCCACAGCCACTCCCGTTCTCCCTCTCTACTCCTTTGTATTCAGCTTCTCTCTTCATCCCTCTCTCTATCCTCCAGGCACTCTGCACCATCACTAGGTTTCGATGCACCATCAGAGATACTGCAGAAGAGACTGAGAGGGTAAATAGACACGAGGGCATTCAGCACACAGCACCCTGGCAGAGACGAGGGGGGTGGCATCATCAGCATGATATCCAGAAAACCAGCTTGACAACAGGAATCAGAAAGCAAATGGACCTTGGAATGGAGTCTCTTGGATAATCCAGAGGCTAAATAACTCAAAAGAGCACACAAAAATAGCGGCTGATAGGTGAATAGGAAGCATATCTTTGCAACTATTTGCTACATTTAACACGTTACAAGACATCTCTGGAAAATTACAATAAGTAAGGGGATGCTTTTAGACTCTGATTGCAGTAGTTGAAGTAAAATGCAGGTCACTGAGATATTCTGAGAAGAAGCTTGCCATCTTTTACTTGCTAAGAGCTAAAGATCTGGAAACATTTTTAATGCACAGTTAAGAGACTCTGTGAGTAAATGGAAGTTATATTGCTGTGATGTATTACGTGGGAGGATGGTCATTTCAAGTGTGAAGCAAAACCAGCAATTCTGTTCTTTTTGTATAAACATGCAGCAGTTTTAATGGAATCTAACGTCCTCAGCGTGACCCGCCCCCCCCCAATCATATAGCAGAGGGGACCCACTGGGGTGGGGTGGGGTGGGAGGCTTTCAGGCCACTTTGCTCTTTTAAGCTTGTCAATTTTGTCCTGCTTTCACCTATCTTCCACTTTCACTCATCTTCCCATCTTCACCCACCCAAGGTTTGCTCATGCATGTTATCACTTAGCTGGCAGCAGAAGGAGACTACAGAGGAGGTCTTATATCTGCTCCCTGGGAAGCATACAACCCCTTCACAGCTCCATCCTCATTTCTACTACCATCGCTCAACAGCTGTCCTCCTCTCTGTTGTAAGAATTAAGATATTATCCATTTCCTGGATCTATATACATATGCAGTAATTAATGAGCTCTACTCTCCTCTGCACACTGACAGAAAGCTGGGTGTTTTCTGAGCTGGAGAAACTCTGATAACCAAAGTAGACTCCGAACAGGTGTGACAATTTTAAGTTTCTCTCTTTATCACCTGTCTCCTCATCAGTCTCTAGAGAAACCAGAATATGGCTCTATCCCCACTCTCCCATTCCTCTGGTTCTGCTCTGATGATGGCAAAACCTTGGGTCTCCATCCTGAAGCAATAAAACCTTTTGGAAAGCAGTCACAAATCAGTGTGAGAGGGAATCTTAAAACAGGAAATAGCCTGTAAAAAAATTCATGACCAACGACTGCAGATTGCTGCAGACGTATATATAGATTTTTTTTAGGATCCTTCATGAAATTACTGATATTTATTATTGTTAAACTCTAGCTGATAAGCAAAACAGATGAACTGTTATTTTACTTGGCAATACATTTTGATTACAGGCATCATTTTACGCATTTCGCTGTTCCTCAGTATGTTTCTTTTTATTCTGGCATTAATGCAACATGTGGCATTAAGGGCTTGATGTTTAAAAAATCTAAACAAGCAGTGCTAAATTACATGTGCAAAACGTGGGCCTCTTCCAGGTGATCTATACTGGTTGTATGCAAGGAAATGTTACGTACATTGGATTGTTGTGCACTGGCAAAATGGGCAAAACTCCTTCATGATGATGAATAACTTTGCAAGGTGTGGATGGGCCACACCTCATTGATGAGCTCTTAATATTACCAGGATCCTGTGCAACACACATATTCTAGCAATGACAATAAACATCATAATCTCACTTTTGAAGTTTTGTGCATAGTTAACCTTCATGAAACCTTCTTGCTCCCTCTGAAATAAATTATGATACTGTTGAACCTAAGAAGACTCTATGAACCTGCAGAGACTATTCTAGTTCAGGATAATTTATAAAAGGTCAATATAATACAAACTTACATTATTGGAGATTTTTAATGTCATAAAGTTACTGTTTGACTAAAATCATACACAAAATTGCATTTTGCTCTATTTATGCATGCCTGAGTAATTCCTAAAAATTGTGCTCTCTGGGCACAACCCCTTCCTGTCCTGGGAAACGAATGGCCTTCACTGTTGTACAAGGAGGAGTGCTTGTCTACCCCCTCTAGGAAGCAGCTATCTTGATGCGAATGCCCACTAAATGTCCACTTTACCTGAACAGCAGGCTGCAATGTGAGGTAAAACATGATCATTTCTCCTCAAAGCTGAGACGAAGTTATTCTTTCAGCAACTAATCTGCACAGTGACACCAACATTTCTTTTTTTATAACTAATGTGTAAATCTCAAAAATGTTTTTGGGCAGCTAGAGGTTTTAGACTTTATTAAGCTTTCTAAAGGAAAAAAAACGTAATCACTAGATATGTCATCACAGTGATGCAAGTATCTGTCTTTCAGGCTGGAGAAAAAGACTCCAGAAAACATCCAATATTAGAAATAACTGGAAATAGAAATTAATAAAAAAAAAAAAAGCAATCACAGAGTAAAAAAAACATTTTTTGTTAAAAAAAAAATAACCTTACATCTTTAATGATGATACAGACACTTACATTTCTAACTTTTCAATTAGCTTTTAACTTTTTCACTTACTTTTTTTCCCCTTTAACTTAACGTATTGCTTTTTAAAAAAAACTTAGTTCACAATAGGTAACATATCATCCAAAGGCTCATTTAATTGGTCAAATGCCAAATTGATGTACTATGATGTAGCAGTATCTTTGCTGAATAGCTGGATATAAAGCTTGTGCTTCTAGACCTCACTGATGGATGGGAAGGGAATCCATTTGTAAGGATATACAAGTGACCAGAAATGGTAACTTGCCCTATAAAGGGTTAAAATACAATAACCTTGTGTTGGTCATAGAGCCTATATGATAATTTAAAGTGTTCATTTCTTTTTAACAAGTCATATTGGGTTGTTTAAAAACAGAAAAATAACACTGAGTTGCTACAGAAATTGTTTTATGTTCTTCTTTTTTTTTTTTTTCCTTCTATAACATTTTAGCTCTCTATATACTTTATGTGCACACACCAAAGTACTTCTACAAAATTGCACACCTAAACCCAATAGAACTCTGCAACAGAAATTACAAATCTTACAATATATTATCCTGAGACGACGGTTCAGCAGAGTGGGAAATAAAAAAGCATTAGAAAAAGAAATATGCCAGTGAATGGTAACACAGGAGGTGACTAGAGGAGAAGAATGAGTTTTTAACAACCCCCAGCATCTCAGCGCAATGTGAACAAGGTGAGGTCATCTCTGGGGGGACCAGGGACTGAATTCTAATCACAACAATAAGGTCAAGTAATCCCCATCTACCAAAATGTCACTGTTCCCCTGTTCTGACACAGCTCCCCACACACTGCATCACAACAACCACCTATCGATCACACGCTAATTAGGAATGGATGAAGCCTGCGGTGGGCTGTGGAAGAATACACTGGTGTGGAAAAAAACTGCTCTTACGTTAACAGCGAAGTCCAAACATATTGCTTTATAACACACTCACGCAGATATTAATGTGACTTGGCTGTTTGTCTTAAATGTGCCCTCTTGGGACAGGATGTCAGGTGAAAAATGTCAACCAAGCTGAATTGAGAGCAGCTTGAAAGGAAATGGGGACAAAAGAAGAAAATGACCCATTTTTACAGATGGAGAGAGCAGTAAGACAGAACATTCGGATGCACGGCATATTTTTTTTTTATTTGGAGCAGCTGTATTCCCATGAGAAACAAACTATGTGATACAATGATTTTTTTTCTGAAGGTTTCAGTGGACAGAAAAACTGCTGACCTCAGCTTGATGGGAATTGCAGCTACATCATATAATGTTAAATGAAGAAAACTTTTCTTTAGAACAGTCAGCGATATATTTATACTTATAAATTTGTATCTTATAAAAGCAATTTAACATGATAAAAATCAGACTTTAACAGAAAAAAAACTATGCAGGAGTTACTAAACAAACAAAACTGTTTTCTACAACAGTATGATTTCTCATTTAAGCATGTTTGCCGGACTTGTAAAGGGCCATAAAATGGAAGTTGTATTTATATACAGACACATATATACTTTTCCAATCAAAACAAATAAATTATTTTATGTATTAAAACTAACAGGACAATCAAAACTGTGAATAAAACAAAAAAGGTAGAAAAAATTGTGCTTTGTAGCTCTTTGTTGTTTAAACAATAGTAAATACTAGAAACTTTCGATAAAGAAATCTTACACTGTTTGAATGTCTGTTTATTTTCACTTAAGTGGTGCTGTGCCTGTTAAGAAAATATATTTGCTGGTTGAGCAGTAGAGTTGAAAATGTGATCTGTGCCCATTAAAAACTTGCCAAATTATCTGTTTCAATGCCAAACAGCTTTTAGTGGAGGGACTGTAAAGGTACGGGGATGACAGCCCCCTATTTGAAAAAAAAAACAAAGCTTATCATCCTGTAGGCAAGGTTAGTACAGAAACATATTGAGATGAGTTTCCTAAGCCCATTGCAATCGTAAATGTTCCCTCCTATCAGATACTACCCCAGGTATAATAATTTGAGAACATGGATTAGCTTGACTGCATTCATCATCCCCATTGAACACTTGTGGGATCAGCAAGGTTGTTGTGTGTTTAGGCCAGAGCAGCCCAAATAAACCCAAACAGTCTGGTTACTTGCACACAAAAAAATGCAATTTCTGAATTAAACATGTAAACAGCTAAATGTATAAAGCACAAATGCTTGCTGATCTTACAAAATGTCATTATCACAGCTGGATTTTTCACCATTACTGCAATTACCTCATGCATGTAAACAAAGTTCATAGATTTTTGTTTCATTGTTTGACAGCTAGATATCCAAAGAAAAGGAAACAGTGAGCAAATGAGCAGTTAAATAAGTAGTCACGTAAATTACAGTCATCTTTGCTTGCAAAATGGGAAATCGCAGGCTGGCACAAGGTCCTTTCCTTGGAAGCTGCTTTCTCTGTCTGGGCTGGGTTTATTATCACCTCTTCTCTCTAATAAAAATCAAGAAAAAATCCAAAACTACTGCAGGAGTAATTGTAGTCTTATTGACGGCAAAGTTATAGTAATGCTCTCCAAAACACCTTAAAGTTGTATCTTCACAGTCCGTCCGTAAATACTTTAAGCACCAGTCTCTCCCACCAGCCTATTTCAAACATGCCTGCAGCAAGCATGAAATGCAATAACAGACCGGAACATATAGAAGCATATTTTTTAATTTCTCTAGATGGGGGCAGCCTCTCTCATTAACCTAGGTTCCAGAGCGCAGGCTTTGCATGGAGGTGAACCTGAATATTTAAGCCTAACTGTTCTCCACCTCTTGGTACCCCCTGCAACCTGGCCCAGTTGGGTCCCACGAGGAGGAACCCAACCACCAGGCACATGGTTTGCTTCAGAGTTGATGTACTGGCTCCATCCTACCTGGTGAGATCACTTGCCCTAATTTTGACCCCATAAGGGCTTTCATAGAGGAAGCCTCTGAATGTAAGCGTTGGATTAAGGCACTGAAACCTTAGATTGCAAATGTTAGGTAATAAAATAATCGGCATGCTATCTGGTGCATGATGTTATAAATTAAAGAAAATGTTGAGGATGTAAAGGTGTATTTAACTCCAAAATGTTGGAAGTCTTATCACCAAAGTTTATCCACTCAACATGTGTAGTAAGTAAATATTAAAACACAGAGAAACACACTGTGAGACACACTCGGTCACTTGAAAAAGTAGCAAAGAGAAACAGAAAGATGTAGTATGCTCTGCCATCTTGTTCAGCTCATCTAAACTAACATCTAGATGGAAATGACAGCACTGTCATAGCAACAAAGAGTGAGAGTGCAGCACCACTGCTGGTGTATGAGTCTGTGTGTGCATGTGTGTGTTTGTGACACTGTGTAATAATGTGTTTTAAAAAACATGAAAACGTCTGCACAGGAAGCCTTGTCAAATACACTAGATTTAAAGGAGGATAGGTCAGCAAGTTGCAGCATAAAACTAAGAGAGGAAGCACACTCAGAGTAGAAAAGGCAGGAAAGCAGCACTGGAATTTAACAAAGGAGGGAAGAATAAAATGAAAGGAAAAACAGGAAGCTCACAAATGATGCAATGGACAAAGAGAAATGTTCAAACACTTGGAAAGGGCGGTGTTTATAAGTCTCTGGAAATTTCAGTTCCATATACTATGATTTACTACTGCTGTTACAGTGGCATTATAAAATTGATCCTGCTCATTTAAATTCTAGCTACCTGGTTGCTTTGCTGGAAGGGCAAAGGGTAAAAAAGATGCTAATGCATTACAGAGTGTAATAGGTGAGAATTTACTTGGGTTATTCACATCTCAAATTAGATTCCAAAAACTACTTTTTCTTAAAATTGAAATTCTGAAACACATCAGTATGTGCAAGTTTTATTTCTCAGTCATTTCCCCTTTATCTCACCTGTTCTCAGTTTATTATCCCGATTGGAGATTTATAATAAACACCTACAAGTCTGCTGACTAAGACGTGCATTATCTATGCATCCACAGAGGATCACAAACAGCAGCTTATTGCTCATAAAATGTAGTGAGGCTTTAAATCCTGGGCGCACACACACGCACACACACACTCTCTCTCTTCGACCTATGCGGAGCTTGTTTTTCATGCAATTATCAGCATGTCTGCGCAATCAAAAAGAGCTTAGAAATGGATGGAGCTCTGTACAAATGGGCCGTTAAATCTGGCCTCCATAACTGCAAGAAACAAAAAGGCTGTGGCAGTCCTTATGACTCCGAGTACAATTATGCCACCTCTGGCGGTCTTCTGCTGCTCTTGGGTAAAATGGATTTGTAGATTAGTTTTGCACTTGACTGGTTTTGTCTGGCAGCCTGAGCCCGTTTTCATGTCACATGCTGACAACAGGTTCACCACAACCTCAGGTCTGATCGCTGCTAGACAGACCAGTTTGGTGCTGTAGAAGTGAATCTGTCACCATCCTCATTCCTGCTTCCTGCTCTGTGAATACAGAAGACAAAAGATAGCTCTATAATGGGAAACATGAAAGCCATGGATGCAATGTTACCTGGTGGTCAGAGAAAAGAAAAATATACGGAAGAAAGATAAAAATATATATAGTTAAGTCCTAAGCTAAATATGTTATCAAATGTATAATGGTGGTAATACTGCTATTACAATGTATGAAATAAATATTATAGCACTATTAAACAAGTTATACACCTAAACACTAGCAATAAAGATAGTTTTGGTTACCTTTGATGGTCTCTCTGTTAAACTCATCAATTTAAAAAACACAAAGCTTTGATATTAGCAATTTTTGCATTGTTAGAAAAAGACTTTTTAATAAAAACTACATTAGAGGAATATTTCATATCTGCATTTTGGCCCAAATTCAGCAAGTTTAGATTAACTTAAGGCAAAGGGGTTAGAGTACCCCAACATTTTACTTATGCAAGAGTAACACTACTTTAAAAGTTTTTTTACTCAAGTTAAATTACAAAGTTATATTAAAGAGATTACTCAAATAAGAGTAAATAATTATTCAAGTAGTGAGTAAGTGTTGCCTGTAACGTACTGTATAATTTTAAAATTTTTTAGGAAAGAAAACAAACTGTTTTTATATATGTATACAGTTATTTGCAAATTCTGGTATTTTAAAGCACAAAAGAAAATGCAAAAAAGCCAAAAAACTAAATAAATAATGTCATTACAAAATAAAAAAAAATCAATTCCAATTCCAATTATTTACTTTTCAACAGAAACCAATCTTTACAGTAGGTAATGCATATATTTAGGGAAGGATAAGAACTTACAGTGACAATATCTACTGTTTTCTGTATACAGTATTCACCTAATAGCTCAAGTGACTTATGGGAGATTCAGTAGCTGGAAATTTTACTGGATTTACAGTAGCAACACTTCACAATGAATGCTTACATTTACCCAGTTACACTTATTTGAGTAAAATTTTTAAATAAAAGTACTTTTAAGAGTAGTTTTACTGTGCTGTATTTCTTATTTTTACTTAATTAATAACCTTGTAAAGTATTGCTACTCCTACATGAGTTAAATCTCTGACTACTCTGTCTTCTGTGAGTAATTTGAACTATTCCAGGATCAGGTAGAACGACAGTAAACAGTATATATTAACAGGGGAACTTCCTTACTCTTTCCTAAAATATATACAGCTCTCACTTTAAGGACTGGTTTTCAATGTTGTATATGGAAAAAAATTACTTGCGAGAACTATTCCTTCTGAATTTGTTATTTTATATTCATGATATTTATTTATATTCTCTATGCGTTTGAGTCTTTTAAAAAAAGACCAGATTCTTGCACAAAAAGTCTGTCTGTCTACATAATTTTAAACATTAAATCAGATCTTGGTACTTTTATTTTTTTACTTTCATTTGAGTAATTCCTTGGATGACTCAGTTTTACTTTTACTTGAGTTAAACATTTTTGAAGTTGTGATACTCCTATTTGATTGCAATTATAGTGTACCCTACCCAACTCTGAACCTAGAAGTAAAAGTAAAAAGTGCATTTAGGAATCTCTACTCCTAAAAGTCCTTGTTTTAAGTTACTCAAGTAACTTTATTATTTTAACTTAATTTACTTTCCTGATTTCCATGGAAATGAATGAATGCTCATGATAGATGAAAACATGTTTTATACCCAACAATTTCAATGTTAACATAGCCTTTTTATCAGTGAAATGTGCAAGAAATATACATTTCTTTATCTGCATCAGCTGTCTATGCTGGAGGACTAATATTGGATTGCTCTTGAACTGAGCTAAGGGAAGCCCAGGACTACACCAAGGGCTGTAAAATGCCCTCTTTACTGCACTTTGGACATCACTAACTTGGAGGCACCATTCAAACTAAAACTGTTCGTTTTAGGACTGTGAGAGGAAGCTGAAGTTCACAGAGATAACCTGTGTATGCAGAGGAAAACAAACTCTACATAAAAAGGCTACAAACAAGAAATGAACCAGCAACATCTTAGCTGGGTGTCAGCCCCACCAGTCCATCCGTTTACCTGGCTAGTTATCTGAGATCAACAAAGAGCCTTTGTATGTTCTTTTTAAACTGTTTACTGAAACTTTATTTACTTTTATTAGTTTAAGTCTGTTTTTCAGCTTTTCTTTACCTGCATCTATAGTGCAACTACAATATCCTCTGTCTTCCTTTCTTTAGGTCCATTTATTTACAGCACATTGAATTGTATAGTTAATGAAGGTGCTGATACAAATGACTTTCTTTGCCATGTCTTGACTTTGATTTTTGGTACACACACACACACACACACACACACCCACACCCACCCACCCACCCACACACACACACACACACACACACACATATGTATATATGTATATATATATATTT
This sequence comes from Jordanella pulchra, assembly GCA_034780135.1. Classification (NCBI taxonomy): domain Eukaryota; kingdom Metazoa; phylum Chordata; class Actinopteri; order Cyprinodontiformes; family Cyprinodontidae; genus Jordanella; species Jordanella pulchra. The sequence continues at coordinate 12,042 of JAUZNJ010008507.1, forward strand.
ATATATTTAGTTATTTTTTCTTTTTACACACATATATAAATATATATATATTTTCTACAAATTAACTCCAATTAAGTCCATCAATTAAAAAAAAATAATCAAGGACATTAACTCTGACTCACTGAGGGGGTGTTGTGTTTAAAATGCTGCTGTAAGGCTTTTAACCAACGTGAAAGGCACAGCACATTTTCACACTTGTAAACTCTTTACACTGCCCCCCTCCATACATATTGGTATTGTTTTAAAACTTTTGTCTTTACCTCTAGAGCCCTGTATGGTTATAGCCCAACTTTTATCACTGACCTCCTAACCTTCCAGACTTATAATTCTTCTCATGTTCTGAGTTCATCAGGTCAAAGGCTGGTAATATTTCTACAAAACACAATTTAAGACAAGAGGGGATAATTCTTCATTTTTTGCTCCATTTTTGTTCTGTTGATTTTTTTTAGAAGCGTAGACTCATTTAGTTACACCCTGGACAGATCACCAGTCTGTCGCAGGGTAACACAGAGGCATACAAGCAATCACGCACACATACACTCACTTTTGAGTACAATTTAGAGAAGCCAGTTAACCTAAAACAGTCATGGTTTTGGACTGTGGGCGGAAGTTGGAGTACCTGGAGAGAACCCAGGCATGCACAGGGAAAACATGCAAACTCCATGCAGTAAGACCAGCAACCAGAAGCTTTTTTACTGCAAGGCAATAGTGCTACAAACTGCACAACCATGCACCCCTCTTTTACACATACTATATTAAAAATAGGTAATTTACAGAGTAAAGTTTATTTTAGGGTGATGTGAAGTGTTGTTTTTCAGGTCCAAAAGGTGTAATGTTGGTCTCATTTTACCAGACCACTTTCATCTACATATTTGCTTTGTCCATCCATGAAGCAAACTGTGAAGGCATCTTCTTATGGCTGTTTGTACTCTTTCCACTCTTTCATAAAGAATAGATTTGTCCTATAGTTCATCATTCCTCCTGAGTTGTAAATCTCTGCAGATCCTCCAGAATTACCACAGGTCTCTCAGGTTGATTAATTCATCTTCCACTTTACACGTGTGTGTCATGTTGTTTTGTTGGGTTACATCAAATTCCTATAAAACATGTAGAAGCTTATAAAAAATGACAAATTGTGAACTTTTGATCGAGTAGTTTTAAAATCAGTCATTTTGAAACCAGCGTTTTCATTTGTTTTAGCTACAGCCAGACAAGTGCTATTTTACCCCCAAATCCAACAAATATCTAAACTCTTTCTCCAACAGCATCTTCGACCCACAGGGAGGACAGCAGTCGACTTGGTTGTCAGGCTGCAGAGCCCTCTGAGACAGGAGGGATGACAATATCTGTTCTCTTGAGAGTTGGAAGGGGAAAGAATGGAGGGATGGTAGAATTGCAATTAAAGAAAAAATATAAGAGGACGACAGCAGAGTGCAAAGGTGAGGATGGGTGAGTCTGTTCAAAGTAGTCAATTGAAAAAACTACCATTACCTGATGCTTTTCCTTTCCATCAAAGTAATATAGAAATATTCTAAAAAAAAAAACAGATGTGGGTTACTTTAACATTTCCATGTTCACTTTTATCAAAGATCTTCCAATCAATAAGTAGTTGTAATGATACAAAAGAATTAGCTGTCATTCAAATGTGACAGTTAAAGAGACAGTAAATACAGTGAAGACCTTTTTTTTTCCTTAACCAAAGATGCAACAGTATGCACTGTGTGTGAGTTTATTTGCGTTAGTCCAAATCTCTGTGTATCACTTGCTCTCAGCCTCCGTACTAGCCAGCTTCTCTCTGGGGCCCATCTGTGTAACCATAGAGATTGAGCGGTCTCCATCTCTGTGTTCATCTTGTCTTCCCACTGGGTTGTGTGTCTCTCTCCCTTTCTGTTTGTTAGTTTATGTAATCTTCCTGTAGCCAGTAGCACACAGGTTAGTTGATGCATTCATTTTAAGAGCTCATTAATTTCCCTTAAACTGCCACCAGCTAGCACCAACTGTCTGGAGGATACTTGAGTGGGTCTATGCCTGTGTTGCCATGTGTGTGGCCGTGTGGCATGATTATCAGTGGATCTGCCACACCTTCTGTGGACAGAGCTGGGTGATATACACCAGACAGCTGCTGGTTAAATTTAAGCTTGAGCAATTAGTCGTATAAGCACATGTACAGACAAAGAGATATTAAGTTCAGGTTGCAGCTATATTGTTAGACACTAAATAATATACTATTGTCCTGTTTGTATTGATGCATCGGTATTCTTCTGTTTGCAAGAAGTAGGGAAAACTGTGGGATAAATTAAGGTAAATGCAAAGTATAAATCAATTCTCAGATTTGGGTAGAAAATAATCTTCACAAATGCAATTAAAGAAAACCTAATAACAGTATTATTTATTGTGAGAACCTTGTATTAAACCCAGAAGATGTTCTAGTTCCTCATAACTCTGGGTTTTTTTATTCACCTCTGTAACTGCAGTGGTATGCTTTGTGAAAAATTTAGTTAAGCATTGTCTGGTGCAAAATAACAAAAAAAGTTTGTTTGATAAAAAGCCCAAAGTTACATAATATTAAGAATGCATGGTGCCAGTATAGTGTTTTTTAATTTAATGGTTTCTTAAGTTTGATTTTTTTTTATTGGAACCAGTTCCAATGCATCACTCCCAAGACATCAGTACCAGGAAAAGTACCATTTTTGTGCAAAACCCACATAAATGAAAATCAGAAAGGCAGTAGAGTAACATACTATATGTTCCTTTACTGATTTCTCCTGTTTTACTTAAATCATATTCTTTTTTTTTTTGATCATACACATTCTAAATTTAACAATCAAGATCAATAATATATCGATACATGTTTTTAAATATCAGTTTTGTCATATTACATAAAGCATCACTACCCCTGTTCTATGTGTGTCAGAAGAATGTAAAGACAATTGCTAATTATTTTTTGTTGCTGACAGTGTAAGATTTTTAAATGAAATAAGTTTTAAACTTATTTCACAGTATGAGTTTCAAATGAAACAGCTTTGAAGCTGTTGGAAAAATAAAATAAACACAAGAAGAATAATTAAGTCCCTTCACACTTTAGATTTCAGTCAATAACCCTTTAATAACAATATCATGACAAATACCAATGAAAATATGGTCAAAAATAACAGCTGTCAGAACCTGTGTGGTTTATTCATGCTGTAATTACAATCATATGTATCTAATTAAAAAACAACTTTGAAGTAGTATTAAATATGGTTTTCATTAAGACATAACTTTTGTATAAAATGTTTTTAATGGTTTGGTGTGATGTTTTGATCTTAAATGTAATGTTTTGATTGGATTTAAGCTAAAAATTATTATAATTATCAGAATGAAAGCATGTAAACATCAGTAAATTGGCATTGGTAGTGTTTTTCAAAAAGGATTATTTATATAATAAATTCCTTACAATTTCAAAGAAGCTATGTTATGATCAATTATGTTTCTATTACATCTTTATGTAGCCATAACTATTGCATTACTTTGATATCTCTATTGCTTCAAAAGTATGCCCCATTTTATGTGTAGATAGCAACATCTTAAAGGGAAACAAAAAATCTTTATGAAACAAGCAAAAAAAGGAGAGTGGCTCTTAATGAAGAAGTTGCTTAGAAAGTCATGACAAAGTCATGCATTATATTTGTGAAATATAGAAAACTGTATGCAACCTTTACAAAGCTAATTGAAAGGGAAGTATCACCCAAAGGATTTAATAATACTGACATATTTAAGAATTTAGCAAGTATCACCCAAGTCTTTTAGGTTTTTACAAAGTACTTTTTATTTTGACACAAAATAAGTCAGTATCACTACAAGCGTTGTCAGTAAGATCTCCAGTATAGCATAAATAGAAAAAAACTGGTTCGGGTTTGGGTCGAGCACAGGTCCATGTGTTCGACCCCATCTGCCAACCTGGCTTACAAATAAGCCTTTGTTTTCATGGCAGTAGACACTGACCTTCGTACGTGATCCAAAACTCAATGTTGAGATGAGTCCCAAAGAACAAAACAAAAACAAACACAAATTTTTTAGCTGCTCCTTTGATTAAAAAAGGGGAAGAAAAAAAAAACACAAAATGAAAATGGAATGCTTGATCTATCATCTTTTTATTGAAGTTAACAAAAAGTCCCGCTTTGCAGGGAGCATAAAAGATGTTGAAAGTCACAGCCTGACAAATCAGTCATGCTTGCACCAAAAGGAATGGAACTCTGTGGTGAAAGGCCCAAAGAGGTGGCCAGAAAACTGCCTGAGATATCAATCATCTGAGTCCCGTGGGGCACGAGCCACATAAGAAGACACAGGTGGCTAAAAGGAAAGGGCTTGAAGGTTTAACACACAGGGCTAGAAAGGGCTAGAAAATGCCTTGAATGTTGGAAAGTAAAGGAGCAATCTTTGCACAAACAGACTGAAATAACTGCAATGAACTGACCAGTTAATTTTAGAACATATACTCTCAACACATATAAACCCAAACAACTGCAAGCTGGTCTACATAAAAGCAGAGGCAGGCAGCCATATGCTGGAGGGCTATTCTGAGACATTAGACTCTAGGGAAATTAAACAATATCAGTAATCTCTTTTCTTGTTCCCTTGAAATTTGTATGACTTGATATAAGAACTTTAATATCGTTGTGCATGCATAACTGTAGGGACAAGAAAGCAGAAAGAGACAGAGACAGAAAAAAAAGGCAGCGTATGGGTGTCTGTGTACTGAGAAAGCACATCGTACTAACAGATGGACTTGCTACCATCACAGAAACTGTATTCTGTGATTTAATGGGATATTTACATATTTAAATGACATTCATTTGCGTATCTCTGACACTTCCAGACCATAAGGCTGGATGAGGGACTTGACCTCAAGCTCATGAGCAGAGCAACTACAAAAGTAGAGAAAAATCTTAAGCTTGAATCTCTTTTTGACGTTAAAAACACAATTTTAATGTATATTAGTATGATTTATAAAGTTATAAGGCAATGCAAAGTCTTTCAGGGTGCACTGTTCAATACATAATGTCTTGACATGGGGTAGGGTGTGGAATAAGTATGGAAAGTAGTTTTTTAAATAAACAGAAAAGGCTAATTTTAGCAGTTCTTTTAAATTAAATATTTGAATGAAATTTTAACTAAAGAATGACGCAACAACAGAATGACTGGGCTAAAAGAAATATTCAAAAGTATTCCTTAAAAATAAATAAGTCTGTGGGCAAAAAAAAAGTGAAAACTTTATGTGCTAAAGAGCCTGTGCTAATAATACAATGTTCCAAATATATAGGTTACGTTTCATTAATGCTTTAGGTTTTGAAGGTCTAAATATTTGTTTAAGTGGATGCCAGAGAAAAAACATGACTCTTTAGTTGGTAAAAGTTGCTAACCGCACACTTAAGTGATCCTTGGTAACTTTTTAGGACCTACACATACCATGGGACGACTACTAGCCATATATTCCTTAAATCTGGACTTCATAGAAAAAAGCCAGAATAATAAGTCAAGATGTTTTGTTTAAAGTTTGCAATAAACTATGTAGAAAGAAGAAAATGACCAGATAAAACTACAAGTAAACTTTTGGTATCCATGAAAAACAGTGTTTAGCAAAAAAAAGCAGATTATCCAGTCTCCTTGTCAAACATTGTGGATGCAACATTTTACTGTGGGAAGGCCTGTGAAGAAGCAGTTTATAGTTAATGGAAAAATGGATATAGGTTAAGAAAAGAAGAATCTTATTGGAAACCCTGCTAGAGAGAAGAAAAGATTTGAAAATGGGATTGAGGTTTATTCTCCTAGAGGATGAAACTAAGCATTTAGCCAATTTAATAAATCAATTTGATTCAAAATTCAATTCAAAAATACTTTATTAATTCTAAAAGGGAATTAATATATGTTTTAGAAAAGATGAAGTACAAATATAAAGTGCACTATCAATTTGTAAATAAATTCTAATCTCTGTTTACTAGTTCTTGTATTACCATCTGACTGAGGTTGATATTGTTGGGATCCGGAGCCTGCCGCTCCATCTTTCCTCCAGCAGAGTGCGCCTCGAGTCCCCTGGGCTGGAGCCCTCA
>JAUZNJ010008518.1:0-18128 GCA_034780135.1 Jordanella pulchra
TGTAGAGGAGATCTGCAGGAGGAACGGACCGAAATACCAGCAGCAGTGAGAAAACCTGCTGAAGACTAACAGAGAACGTTGATCTCTGTCACTGCCAACAAAGGGTAGATAACAAAGTACTGAGATGAACTTTGGTTATTGACCAAATACTTATTTTCCACCTTATTTTACAAATAAATTTAGCATAGTTGAGGTTTATCTATGATGAAAATTACAGGCTTTTAAGTGGGAGAACAACTGGTGGCGAATAAATACTTTTTGGCCCCACTGTAAATCCTGCGTTTGGACTGATTCCGGGGCGGGTCACGGTACCGCTGGGGGGGCTCAGATTAAGGCTGGGTCACACTGTTGGTGTAAAATTCTGCGCTCTCTGTGCCACATTTTTCACTCCCGTCTCTCACCAGAAACAGTCGCCTCCTTTTCATCGGATCATATTGTCAAAGAAAGCAGAGCTGCAGTTATTGTCACAGAGCTGAAGCAGGTAAAGGATTTTAATAAAAAAAATACAATATAAACGGCATTTAAGGAAAGAAAACGCAGCTATAACAAAGACTAATGTTTTATAACTGGCTGAGCAGACGGAGGTGATTCTCAGAGAGCTTTTAGTAAAGTTTAAAGGAGTTTGTTCTACTTCATACAGATGACAGTGGGATAAATCGTGTCCCTCATTGCTCCTAATAAGCCTCCTTATTGCTCCATATTTGGTTCATTTTTTTAACTTATGGAGAATCTCTGTTTCTCTTAATCTCCTTCTGTTCTCCTGAGCTTCTACTGTTGGTACATTGAACCGTTTATTGACATTCGGGCCGATCATCGATCTTCACATGCCAATTCCAACTTCGACTGATGCTCATTTTTTTCAACCTCAGTTGTTTTTAAGATCATGATGCACCTTCAATATTTCAAACTTATTTTAGAGAAAAACACTGAACTGGAGAAACATTAAAAACTTTGCAAGTGACTGTTCTTAATTATAAGTCCATTAGTCCTGAGATCAGTCCTAGCAGGAACAAAATGAGTAAAAAGCAGGAATTAAAAGTTATTTATCAAGTGTTTGACTCGCACCTTTTATTAAACTGTTGGATGAGACCTTCAGTGCGACTCCAGAGCCGGTTAGGCAGCAGCTGGTGCCGTAAATGAAGTTTACACGTTTATTTGGAAAACATTTCTACTGATTTGGGTTGTGGACTGGATCAAAAACAAGATAAATACATAAATCAATAAAAAACAATTATAGATGATGTCACTTCTAAGTCCACTGAACTGACCAATGGCTGAATAGAACCGTTTATTGGTGGCTGTGATCCACAACCTAAACACTCCTGTAGAACCGACCACAGTGGAAGCGGGGGGGCAGACATGCTGAAACGCTTTCATTTTGAGGCTCGTTTATGGTCATAAACTGTGGAAACGGATGTGAAGAGTTTTACCAGTCAAACGCAGGATTATGAAAGAATAAAAACATCCAAACATGGACCTAGAGGAGCTCATTCAGACAATATGCAGACATGCTGGGAGTTCTGACCACAAGGTATTTACGTCTTTTCCATGCATCTATGGTTTCCTCATGTCCACCACTTCTTAAAGCAGGATAATCTTGTGGCTGCACTTTATTTTCATCCTAACTGATGATTTCGGATGTTATTTAGTGAGAAACTGTACTGGAAATGCAGCTGATGATCCATTTCCTGTTAGAGGATTTTAATGGTCACTGCTGAGATCACCTCCTTATCAAGTCAGATTATAGCCGAGGAGAAGCTCTCTGCTTCACATTAAAGCCCCAATTTAAATGGTAAAATATGAAAAAGATGTTCTCACTGCACTGCAAGTACAACTACCTGTGGATCAAGTACATGCTGCTGTCTGAGAAATGTCCCCAGTGTTGGACATTAAAAGCTGTTTCTAATCTATGTTATAATATCCTGTGTTATATTTTGAACAGGAAGCTTAAATGAAATAAAAACAAACTGAGGGTAAAAAGAAGCAAAAGGATCAATAAAAGCTGGGATGACATTAGAAATGAAACTAAATCATCATTTATTATATTCTTGTGTTGGTTTATAGTAAATCTAACTTTTAAACTGTTATTTCTGCTCGAGTTAAAAGCTCCACATCAAACTGGTTCCAGAGGCTAAAATGTAATCTGAAGGTAAACCATTGGGAAGGTTAAAGCTGAGAAATATCACCTTTAGTTTCTACATGTTTTCATTTCAAAGCCCCCCCCCCTGCTGACATGACACTTCGGCCCAACGTTTACAAAAAGCTGCCCGGACAAACGCTCCGACTACCTGGCCTGCGACTCAAGGAGAGGCGTCTGAATGCACTCAGGAAGGACGCTGGTGGGATGCTGTATTGATTTCTGTGGTTCAACAGAGAGCGGGGCAACGAGTCTAAAGGCTAAAACGTTTCTGCCTGAAGCCAAGAACAAAGGAAGCCTCTCAGGGAGCCAGCAGGCCAGAAATGTGTTGTAGAGAGAAAGCAGAGCCTGTGGGGAGAAAGCGCCAAACTAAGCAGAGACAAAGACCAACAGGGCGGGTGAGAAAATAATCAAAATAACTTTTAGAGACAAGCTGCTTTCATATAAGGTAAAATAACTCTGGATCGCCAGAAGAAAACAAAGCTGCAGCTTATCAGGAGACACAAAAGAAGCAAGAAACAAAAAGCAGCTTTTGTGGCGAAGCCGAAGCAGAATGAAGCCGAGGCGTGTTTACCTGGGAGGTCTGCCAGAGCCGCTCAGCCAGAGAGCTGATCTCCGACAGGATGTGACGGATGACAAAGGTCTTTGATATGCTGCTGCTCCCCAGTGCAATCAGGGACTCCGTCAGCTTCTCTGCTGCCTGCAAACAGGCGAATAAAACAGTGTCACAGTGAAAATCAAGTTTTTACTATTCAAAAAAATAAATAAATAAATCACAACTGCATTAATCTATTCAGCAAAACTCAAGAAAACCTTTAGAACAGTGAAGGAAACGGTTGTTTTCAACTAGAATCAGAAGGAAAACATCAACAACCAGGTGCTGTTATTGATCGAGGCCATTGATTAATACACATCCCCATCATGGCTTTGGGCATCTCTCCAATGCGAAGATGGAAAGACATCAGCAATGGCCTTGGAGCAGCAGCTGCTGCCAGCCCTGGGAAGGATCATCTCCAAAGCAGGGCTGGGTGATAAATCCAGGTTATCCATGAATCAAATTTGCCGTTTATAAAGATTGACTTTTGAAAATCTTTTTTCCTAACCGGTGCAAAGCTTGAAGCCACTCAGGTCCATCACTTGTTTGGGATTTCATTCCTGCTTTTTCCAGAGGATGTAGTTCTGCTGGTTCCTCCTGCAAAGACCTACAGCAGCTCTGAGGAGGTTTGCAGCTGAGCTCCTCCAAGTCCAAGGCCATGAATCTCAACCAGTGTCTCCTTCAGGGTGGAGGAGAGCTCCTGCCTCCATCGGAGGTGTTCAAGTATCTTGAGGTCCTGTTCGATAGATCGGTGCAGCAGCTGATATGATGCAGAGGCTGCACCGGTCTGCCAGGGTTTAGAGAGAGCGGAGCTACATTCCTACCCTCACAGGTGGTCATTAAATGCAGATCATGACCAAAGAAATGAGATCCTGCACACACAGATGAAATGAGCTTGAACAGGATTCATTTGAAGTGGATCAGACGTCTCCTCGGATGCCTCTGAAAGTCTTTGCTCAGACTGAAGCTGGGCTGAACTTTGCTAACATTTCGTTTTATTTAAATGTTTCTTTCTCTTATAATCTTATGACTTTAACATTGTTAGGACTGACTATTATCTCATAAAGTTATGACTTAATTTACCTGGATTTATGACTTTATTTCTGTCATTAAAATGGCCCTAAGACTGGGTACTAATCTGGCAACTTGTCAGTAAGAGATAAAAACTGTAGGAAACAAACCCTGGAAAACCTTCCGAAAGGCATAATAAATAAGAATAAAAGTTATTCTTATACTGAAGTCCTATTGTTGCCATATTTTAAGCTGAAAGGAAGAATGAAAAGATGAGATAAAAATGGGCTTGAAGTTGTTTTTTCTTTCACATTTTCAGCTTTGCCATGTAGACTCTCATTGGTCTGTTCATGAATGTTAACAGGACCTGCTTCAATGGAAACGCATGGAAACCAGGCCCCAAGTAACGTTCAACAGGTTTACCTACATAAAAGATTTAGAGAAAACTCATCAGTACATCAGTAGAAATGTTACCAGGGGCCGGAAAGGAAAGAGCTTGGAAGATGCTAGTTTCTACATCAGACGTAGTTTGGATTACGACAGTAACAGTGAGGAAGGTGGAGGGAATGAACACACTTACAGGGGTGGGGGGGGCTTTGGAGGAAAACCTGAAACAGCTCGGGATTCTGGTTTGATTCTAATCTGGTTACAACATTATATTCTCATAATGCATAACTAAGTAATAAAAGCACATTAAGAACAGATTGTAACAACAAACTGCCTTCATTTGCAGAGCAATTGTGATATCTTATTTTTTATTTTTTGCAAAACTTGTGAGTTTTCACTTAATGACATCAAGGTATTTATAAATCTAAACACGCTCCACTGGTTCCCCTTTAATTACAGCTATTAAATCTATGCACACATCATTTCAGTGCCTTTCTATAAAAGAAAATAGTTTTCACAACAGATTTCAAAAGTCTCAACTACCTGACCAGGTGAATTATTCTCTCTATGCAGCAGAAATCTGTCATGAACAGCTCACCCTGTGAAATGACACCAGCAGATACTAGTTGACGGGAATAAACAACATAATCCTGTAAAGAACAAGAAGACGGAGTACTGTACTCCAACAAACAACATCTGGACAGAGGTTAAAGTTAATTTTTGAACAAAAAGCAATTAAAAACAGATAATTGTATATGTTTGACTTTGCCTTCAACACCTTTGATCTCTTGAAAAGTTTTTCAGAGATTAGCAGAGGAGTTGGAGTCCCTCGGGTCTGTGGGGGGAACAGGAGCAATAATGTTTTTTTCATAGAGCAGAGACTGATAACAAATGAATTGTAACACCAGAGTTGGTCTAAAGCAGCAGCTCAGAGATGTTATCAGGACTCTCTGTCCTTTTGGACACTTTTAACATCCTCATAATTAAAAGAAAAACAGAACAATGAAGAAGAAGAAATCTCCAATTTCATCTGGTCAATTTATCCTTAAAACCTTAGTATCAAACGTACTGTGAGCGTTCAGTTACCGACTCGCTCCTCATCTAAATGAAATCCATTTAGTCTGATGTGTGAGTGCGTACTTCCTGAGAGCCGGTCATTGCTGACATGTCAGTCCAGACAGTTTTCAAGTTTCTGCTCCAGACATTTAGCTCAACTTTGTCCCAATAATTGACTCTAATGTCTGCTCTCACTTGTTGCACCTTTTAGTGACGCTGACAGTGAGCTTATCATGGGAGCTACGTTACATCAAAAAATACATGATTATGCTGACACCTCTGAAGGAGCAGGGATCACGGCACGGATCCAGTGACTGTTCAGATGTTTCAACGCTATGGAGGCCCTTGAGGGACGCACCGCATTACACTTTGCATGTAAAGTGGACGTCTCTGGAGCTTAAAACATGTTCAACATGTTTAACATGATCAGCACTAAGCTTTGTTAGGGTCCACCATGGCGCAGCACCTCCAGCTCCTGAGATTAAGCCTTATTTTACTTCCTTACAGGCTGATTTAGCCCCGAGTTCAGTGTCATTAACGGCTGAAGCGCAGCTCATCCAAACTGATGGCCAATGAGGACAGTTCACTTTTTAACATATCGGTTTCTTCTCTTTCTTACATTCTTTAAATTCTTTAGACCTGAGTTGAAAACATGCAAATGGGAGCAAGTATGACAATAAAAGTTCTTCCATCCTTGAATACAAGCATTTCCTGTTGGCTTCTTGTTGGTCAGTGAAGTCAATAAACAAGTTGTTGATTTGCTGTAATAAATATTCCCAGTGTCAAAGTCTCTCCGTTGGCCTTACAGCGCCGTTGCCATGGTTATTTGACGCCTGGGGGGGAGTCTTCTGGGTAATAATACTGATCTGCATATCCATTTGCATCTAAATCCACCTGCAGCTGAGGTCAATTTCACCTAAATTAGGTTTATATGAAGGGAACCTGTGTGTTTGTGGCTTCATTTCCTGCGCGACACACGTTTCAGACTTCCTCTCTACCGCAAACCTTCCTTTATAAAACCTAAGGCCCCCGGCCTGCTGAAAGAAGAGTCGACAGCAGAGCATTTTCTAAGGAAAGCCGCTCTGGTTTGAACCTTGGTGCATCTCAGCACATTACAGCTTCAAACCAAGAGCACAAATTAAAAGGAGATGCACGGTAACCTGAAAACGGTTCGGCTGCTGTGCAGCACAGAGTGATCAGATCATCATGTCAAACAGTCTGGAACTAATACAACTGTTTTCCTGCTGTCCTCTGGTTCTTCATTTCAACAGATCTTTAGTTCCCTTATAAGCATCAGAAGTGAAACTGATTCAATGCATTAACCAGAATGCTTAAATGCAGACTCCAGCAACTGCAACCAGAAGAAATAATACTTTAACGACTGTGTCGTGGATTTTTATAGCATATGGTTTCAAATATTGAAGCCGACTGCTGTTATTCATTGTTAAACAATGAACGGCACTAAAGCCATGTAGTCCGTGAATAAAGGCCAAGGTCACTTCTGCAAGGACAAACTTTTAAAGAACAGCTTTCCACCCAAAGAGCTGCAGCATGAGTAAAACATCCACGGTAATATTTGAGGTTCCTCTGCTCCTTTAGAGGTTCAGAGATAAGAGTCAGACTGGAGGACAATAAAAGTTCTTCAACGAGACAAAAGAAAGATCCACTGAAGATGAGGCGGCGGTGAAGCTGTGTGAAGTCCAGCAGACACCCAACTATCTCCTGCTCTGAAAAATGTCTGCAGACAACATTCGTCTGCTTCCACCTGGGGTTGTGTTTGAAACTAGATCCCCTGAGCTCTTTATCTTACAGAGACTCTGGAGGAAAGCAGCGACTCAAACTGCAGCAACTTGTCTTTACTCCTAAAGACGAGACGCTTTGGTGGATTTTGTGACAGACGTTGCTGTTCTTCAGTCATGAAACGGATTCAATATTTAACTTTAAAGAACAACGGTTTAAGTAAAACAACATTCGTTCTTCAACCACTCAGGACGAAGGAGGAGCCACTGATTCAGTCGTCTGTTCCTGGCCGTCTCCCACCACAGGAAACCGTTTGTGAAGAGCGTGTTTGAAGCATCAGCCTGCTGTCAGAGCCACGTCCTCAGCTGGACGGGCGATGAAGCAGCTTCTCTGACCTCTGCGCCGTGTCAGAGACATCTTGGACAATCAGGCTGACGGAGGAAGACCTCAGAGTGCGTCACAAATAAGAAGAGCTCTTCATCCTGCCTCACTGTCAGCTCAGCGAATAAAGATCCTGTTTCTGGTTGATGGGAGAATCAGCTGTAATAAACAACTGCAGCGATGAGCTCCAAGCGTCACCCTGAACATTACTGAAATGTATAAAGAAAAGGGAGAATCTGCACCGAGGTTTGCAGAAAGGAAAGGAGAGGAGAGGGGAAGGCTCGGCGATAGAAACAGGCTGACGGTTGCCTACATGGATCGTTAAAGGGGGATTTCCAGAGCGTCTGAACGACAGGAGGAAGAAACAGACGAGTCGCCGTCATCATCACACCATGACTCAACATGCAACATAAGGCCGAGACATGGCCTTAAAATTATCACCATATTTTGTGATTCTATTGTCGATAAAAACACTTCATTATTCTCTGAAGCTGCTCTGAGGTAACTGTGAAGCTGTGAGCAATCAGAGCCCAACAATCAAACACTACTCTTAAAAAACATTTAAAACAGGCTTTTCTCATCAGAAAACATCCCAGAAACTGCAATTAATCGTATTCTTCAAATTTGTCAATTCTGAGTTAAATTTTTGTCTTTAGTTTTAATCATCACTGATTCGGATTTATTGTTTAGACCATAAATCAAAATTTGTTAAAATGACTAGAAATTTATCACGATAAAGATAAACGATACGACAAAGAAGAGACGGAGAGTTTTATTAGCAGCGTTAGCCGTCCTGTTCTGCAGAGAAATGTTTCTGATCGGCTCAATGAATCTGGATCTTTATATCTTCAGTTCATCAAATTAATCGCAATTAATCCATTACTGAAATAATCGTTAACTAATTTAGTAATTGATTAATGTTGAACTGGAGTACAGAGACTCTATAAGAAGCCTTAAGCTGACAGCAACCAGCTTAGAGCCGTAATTATATCCAAACTGTAAAAACCGAAACAAAAACTATTTCATCTGTCAATACGCTCTATCCAAAACTACTAAAGTGGAAAAGTTTTAGTGTTACCTGGTATAATACTGTAAAAATCTTCTTTGTGGAACCTTTTGCTTTCTAATTATTAACTAATTCATTGAAAACTTATTGACAGACTAATGGAGCAGCACAGTAATGGTTCTAGGCTGCAGTGGATCAGGATGTTCGGGTTCTTTCTCCTCTGACTGTGAACCAGGAGCCAAGACTTGCCTACAAAACATGAACTTTCAGTAAAAACATCCAAATATTTCCAACACTGTAAGAAGATGGAGCAGAAGAAGAATCCAACATCCAGTTTGGGTTTGCAGCTTCAGCAGGAATATAAAGAGAGCTGGTCCGAGCATCCAGCTGCAAACATCAGCATTTCCATTTATAAAAATAAAGTTCAGACATTTTATTTCTGCTTTGTTTTATATTTTTATGATGCATTTCATTCTTTTTTATTATTTTTATGTTAGCTGTTTTAAAGATCTCTACATATGGACCTGATGATGATGATGATGAACTTTTAATAAAGGAAAACACTCTAATAAAATGTTTCCATACTGCAAATAAATGTCGGTGTTTCCACTTTTTTCCACCACTGCATCTGTTAAAAGCCTCCCAGAATCTAACCAGAGGCTGCATCTAAAAAACGAATTTCACAAAAACTGGACCAAGAACATCACTACAGATCTGGAAGAATAAATCTAAAGAAAAGGATGAAAACTCTTTTTAAATGGATCCTGTTTATCCAGGTTTAATCTAACGCGTATCAAGGATTGAGTCCATCCAACATGGCAGCTTCTAGTTCCACTGCAGCAGAAGTGGAGGAGAGGTCAGCAAAAAACGAGGAGACGAACTCAAAGCACCTCATTAAGCACATTTCAGTGACCATTTGTTTCACGGTGCTGAACGTCAGAACAGATGCTCAAATCCAACTTCATCTTTAGCAACATCCTGAATAGTATTTCCTCTCCAAACTAATCGGTATATTTGCAGTTCTCTCCATTTAGGACGCTCATCACCTTCAGATGACTATTGGCTGCAGGAGCTGCAGAACCATTATCCTAAATGTTCAGAACACAGTTGTTGGAGACAATTATGCATCGATTTCAGCTTCTGCTGAACTGCTGCCTGATAATAAGCCTTTTAAAGTTGTGCAACAATCCTGCTGGTAAATCTCAATCAAACACCAGTGTTGTTCTTTCAGCTCTTTTCAGATTGTGAGAGCAGATCTTCTGCTTTAAGTGGAACAACTTCAGCCTCATAAGTCGAACACATTTTCTCTGATTGTTGTGATGAAGTAAAACCAACCACGTCCCATCGCCTCTCTTTAGGGTTTCTGGACCAAACTGCAGTTTAAATAATGATATTTTTTCATCTCTTCTGCTTTAGGTCGTTTGTTTTTGTTAGCCTACAGCTAATGCTACGTTATTCGAGAATAATTCGGTGCACAAACTGTGATGTAAAAACGTTTAATGATCATTTCTGGTTTACTTTCACCTTTAAGCTAATTCCTGTTGAATGAGGTCAGCAGTTCTTCACATCGATGGCTTTAAATGGGAACATCGTCATTTATTCCTCATAGAAGAAGGTGGTTCTTCACTTCCTCACCCTGACGTTGGAACTTGCAGCCGGTCGATTCCACGGCTTCTATTTCATTAATCCTGGGAGATCGGTGGTCTGCTGATGTTTAGATGTGAAACCGATCTTTGCCACAGATCTTATCTAAAGGTCTGAATATTTCCGCTATAAGCTTTGATTTTAGAGCAGCGTTTTCATTTCACAGCTACAGTTTACAGAACAACGGATAAGAGCAGCAGCTACATGGTGACAAAGTCTGCTGTGTGTCGATGCAAAACGTTTAAGAGTTTAAACCACAGAGCTGCTCCTTCTGACATCAACATTCGACTCAAACAAGATTTGGATAGAAACTCTCAAAATGTACAAAAATTACTTTTGAAGCTGTCCAAACTACATTTTTTTATATTTTAATTCAGTCTGTAAAAATAAAATGTGTTCTCAAACAAACCGGTTTGGGTTTGAATCCCCCCCCCCACCATGATAAACCTGAAGCTTTTCCGTCGGATGGAGGAAAACGTTTCCCTGCCTGAGGCTCTGAGGCTGAATGTAAACAATATTGTCTGCCCCCCCCGCCCCCCAGTATCACTTTATTCATCTTTTCTAATGTCTGAAGGAAAATAAAAACAATAATAATCTTTCTGCTCTCAGGCTGAATAACAAACCAAACACAAACAAATAAATATTTGATCAGCGTCTGACCCTCAAACCTCAACGCAGCAAAGTTGTTGTTTTTTGGGACTTTCAATCTTTTCCTCTGAAGCTACAATCAGGGAAAAAGCAAAGGTTCTCCTCATCAAATGGGCCGACAGGGAGCCTGAGCTCTGCAGCTGTGATCCTGTGCTGCTCAGATGCTGCGACTACTGATGAAACCAGCGCCTGTGATAACCTGAGCAGACGGTTTGAAGAACCTGTATCCTGCTAAAGCCGCCGCCGCCGCACGGCTCCGAGTTTAGCGTCCGAGAGAAGCTTGTAGCCTGTAGAGCGCAACAACTGGCGGCGCAGATTAAAGTTACAGTCAGAGAGAAGAGCTGAGCTCAGCCTTTAAATATGAGGAGAGCAGAAGCCATCCTGTGGCATTATGGGATGTTTTGACTGAGCTGATCTGTGCAGAGATCAGATTCGGTTCACGGTAAAAAACATTGTTTGTGTTCACTGTGGCAAAAAGAATAAAGAAAGCTGTTGGATGTTTATTTCCTCTGTTGAGCTTGAAGGTAAAAGTTTTATGGACTTTACATAACATTCAGAAGTTTGTTCTTTATCATCATTTCAGAGTCTTTTATTTTGTTTGTCTCGATATATGAATTAAATCGTATCGAGCAACACTAAGACATCTATTGTGACATGAGTTTGGTTTGTGTTGCTCCGCCCTCGATATCAGCATTTCAGTCCACATCCATAATTATTTTGCTTTTTTCTATTGATAAAAAAGGTTCAGGTGGAAAAATGAATCAATCGTAACTTTAACTTTGGTTCAACTCAGAGGTGAGAACTACGAGTTTAACGCCTCCTGGCCAATAAGCTGCAAAATGAGAAGATTTATGTTTAAATAATAAAAGAAAAACTCCACGGACAAACCGTCGATTTATCTCCAAAAAAAATAAGAGTAAATACACAAATTTTAAGAAATGTTCACTTATTTTTAGATCAGTTTTTTACAAACTCCTGCAGTTTAATTACACTGTAAAATCTGAGCAAATAAAAAAACTGAAATGTGAGTTTTTGTCCTCAAATTGTTCTCTAATTTAATATTATATATTTGGAGTAAGTTGTTTGTTCTTATTTTAAATATTAATGATTTTATTCTGTTGGTAAATTGTCTCACCTGCTAAAATCAAGGGAAAATATACTAATTTCTCTATTTTCAGTATAAACCCACTGCGGATCCAAGTTATCCTGATAACCATCCGAACCAGAACCCTTTAGCACCGGATCAGCGCCTTCCTCGTGTCCTTCTGGGTCTAAACTACTGATTTTTTCTCTGACTTATTTTCTTTTTCGTATTTTAAAGACTGTAAATAATACAGGAAGAAAACCAGCAAACGTGAAGCATAAAGACCCTCGTCTGACGCTCTCTGCTCGTCGGGACCATCTGCTGTGCTCCGGCCGTGCAGGTCCTCCACAGCGACGGTCGTTAGGAAGCATCTGATGCGTGCAAACATTACTCACCCTGCTGGGATGTTTGCTGTGAAGCAGCATCTGAGTCAGCTCCCTCATCGGCTCTTCCACACGTCTCATGAAGTCCACAGATGGCCGCCTCAGCGAGCAGAGGAGGTCCAAGGCTCGGGATGCCACCTGGCAGGCCTGCGGCGCCGGGTCGGGGAGCCCCAGCGCTGGGGGTTCCTTAAAGACGGCCGTAACAGAATCCAGGAGGACGCAGAGAGTTTCTGCCGAGGCTCCGTCCCCCTCAGCGGGCGAGCACAGAGCCTCCACGCCTCTGCTGCTGGCGTCCAGGCGATGCAGAGACAGCAGAGACAGCAGGAAGCTAACATGAGGACGCAGCACGTCCCTCTGAGGATCCCTGTGTTTGGGTGCAGGAGGAGCAGCTTCCTGCAGCAGCAGCTCAGGAGTCAACGAGTCTGAAGCTGAACTGCAAGCCGGACCTGCTGCAGCAAACAGGTCCTGAGAGACGTCCTCCACCTGGACGGCGTCACCTGGAAGACAGAGAGATCATCGATGAGCGGACACAGACCCAGAGGCAGAGCGATTATTCCTGGACTGAAGGGTTCAGATCTTCCTTCCTCTGATCATCATGTTTCTCTCCAGGGTTTCACTGTGTTCATGTCCTTAACGTCCACACTTCATTCCCACAGGACTTTACCGTCACTGCCGAGTGGAAACGTTCTCACTTCCACGTCAGGCGTGGATCCGTTTACTGGCTGCAGCTCCACTGGATGCTGATTCATCCAGAAGTTGAAGCCGTTCATTCCAGGCAGGCCGGCCCAAAGCATCAGCAAACTAAGCAGCTGCTGAGACCCCCTGAAGTTTAGGATCAATTGTACATTTATTTGGCATTGAATCATCTTTGGGTAAAGCTGCTTTATTTTCTTAGCAGCTCTTTAGCCACGCTGAAATCTGTCGGCGCTACGACATCAGGCCTGCCTCCCTCATGGCTGTCCAGTGTTTCTCAGCGCTCGTTACACAGATGACGATTATTTAACAGATGTTGCCGATTCTTCTGGGGACGATTCTTTGGGCAAATATCGTTTCTCTTCCTCAATTAATGTGATGAAATGATTATAAATGTTACTTTAAGCAAAACGAAACATTTAATCACAATGAAAGAAAACAGTACGAGTGTTTAACAGATGGAAGGAGCAGCTGCTCAAACATCCACAAAAACACTGATATCAGCCACAAATATCGGCCCGTCGAAGCACATCAGAAATAGACTTCAATGTTTGTCGGCAGGTTATTTATCGTATTTATCTAAAGCGCTCTGGTTAAAATGTGCCTTTTATAATTAATTGGTAAAAATATTAGTTTATATACGGCTCATACACAGCCTCAGTGGATCGCTGTGGAAACGCTTCACCATGAGAGTAAAGGTCAGGCTGGGTCTGCTCCTCAGGGAGCTTTGATACGTGCGAGTGGTTCCTCAGCCGTCCGCCGCTTTTAAGCAGGATTCTTTTAATAATGCGTCCTCTTTTATTTCCACCTGTATTCAGCCTGGATAAAGAGGCTGAGGGAGATAAAATCCAGGCCAACGCAGCGACGCTCACAGGAGCATCAGCTGCTTTTCATCCGCTGCAATGATCCTAGAATTATTCCAGAAAGCCTAAAGGCCGTCCATCATTCCCACCAACATCCCTGGGATCCGAACGCCCTGACAAAGCCGACGTTCCCCATCGACTCGGACGGTCAGGACGGCGCTGGGCGTCTCATAAAGAACAAATGTTACAGCTGCGTTACGGCGCCGGACGCACATTGAAATGACTCTTTACATGCAAAATCACAAACATCAAACCCCACCTGAGAAACACTTCCCACACGGAGGGAAAATTGGGCTAAATTACACTTTCACATTTTCCTCTTTGTGATTTTCTGTGGAGCAACACGGCGGTTGCTATGGCGCCGTGCGGGGAACATAAAGGACGACGGAGGGGCTCGATCAGGAGTAATGTGGCAGCAGCCATTTTCACACAAACACACATTTGGATTCAGATTGCTTCTCAGTGGCACACAGGAAATATTCCTCTCATTTTCAGGAGAGTCTGTTCCAAGTCCTTTAAACAAACCTTGGGCCTTTAAATCACGGCTGACGCTTATTATTCTGAGAAACAACAAACTTGTTTTCACAGCCCAGACTCTTTTTAGATTCAGCAGTAAAATGTCTTTGTTGAAGCATAAAAGCTCCATCATGTGTGCTGCTGTTTTAACAGAGAAAGACAACATGTTTGTGCATCTGAAGCACATCTAGGTGAAGACGCCACGTTCACACTCATTTCCAAGCGATTGTTCACAAACTTTGTGTTTTCAGACAGACTGGATGCGTCTGAAACGAGGAAGCAGGGAGGAGATGAACCGAACCACCAGCTTTCTATAGAACAGCGTCTGTGGATTCGGATCAGACTGCAGCAGCGTTAGAGGACAGAATCCACCGACGCTGAAGGGTGGCTTCATGATCCGCAGGATAAACACAACAGGAGGGAAGAATAAGTTCATTCCCCACTAAGATATAACCTTTAATTTAACCAAACTAGAGCTATGCTAAGCTATGCTATGTTAGCATTGGGATCCAAACATTTCCTCTGATACATCAGAAAAATGCGACAGAAAAAAGACGCTTCACTGTCCCTAAACACTCGTTCATCATCTTCAGATTTGACTTTGGTTTCAGGATAGCTTCTGCTAACGGTGTTAGCTCTAGCTAATCTGGTAAACAGCAGTTGTTTCATCCAACAGCGTCTCGGTGCTATTATCTAAACAGCTCTGCTAACGTTAGCCTTCCTCTGTTCACTCTGTAGGTTCCGGTCCAGTTGGACCGAACCGCATCACCTACCCAGCATGCATTGCACAGGTGGGAAAAACACTGACCTCTGTGGGTGAATAATGTAACAAAATATATATGATTTTTGAAGAATTGATAAAGTTTTATGAATCAAAAACAGTTATTTTTAAGTTAATATGTAAAGTTCAACATATTTAGGCCGACGCGTTCGACTTGTCATTTATTCCTCTAAAGAAAAAGATCCTCCTTCAACTGTCAGATGATCTTATCTACCTTCTCTAAGGCCAAATACGGTAACTTTAAGAAGGTTTCTGTGTCAGGAACCAGAACCGTTTAGAACCAGATCATCGTGTCCTCCTGGTTCTGACCTGCAGATTTTATCTCTAACTGACTTTCTTAGGACTATAACAAATACAGGAGAAAAAAAGCATAAACCAGAAACTCAGGCATAAAAAGCTAATTCTTCAC
Organism: Jordanella pulchra; assembly: GCA_034780135.1. Lineage (NCBI taxonomy): Eukaryota > Metazoa > Chordata > Actinopteri > Cyprinodontiformes > Cyprinodontidae > Jordanella > Jordanella pulchra. Next base: position 15,335 of record JAUZNJ010008518.1, read on the forward strand.
CAGAGTGTCTGCGACTTTAATCTGACGCTCTCTGCAGACCTAAGAGCTCTTACACGATCGGTTCTTACAGTCTGAGCTTGGTCTAACCTCTGACGGAGGATCTGTGGACCAATATGGAAACTGAATCTATTAAACTGAGAGGAACAGCTGTTCCGTCGTCATTGGACCGGTTTCTGGACCCCACCTGCAGGCTCCACGGGGCTCCTGGTGTTCGCCGTCGCCCTGGAGATCAGCAGCTCCTGACGCAGCTTCAGCACCTCCCGCTGCAGCGCCTGGGCTGTTTCCTTCCACGCTTCCTCCCGCCTCCTCACCCTACGGCTCAGAGCCTCGGCGTGCTCCCGGCCGCTCAGCCCGGGCGGTCTGCTCTTTATCACCGCCACCGCCGCAGCCACCCGGGCTCTGAGGGGAAGCCAACAGGCTCGGCCGGACCCTGCAGCAAACAGAACAGGGAGGTTTAGGCAAAGACGGAGCCGTTAGCGCTCATTTCTTTCCTGCTAGTTTCTAATTATTCGCATGAGGTTAAAATGTTTTCCAACGCTTCACCCGACTTCTACCAGCATAAAACTTTGGTACTTCAGCTGTTTTTAGCAGTTTGCTCCTATTTATTCAGGCAGTTTAACATCCACTGGTTTTCAGTGTTTAAACACTTTTAATTGAATAATCATTCATGCTGCTATAGCATCCATAAACAAAAACTAGGAGGGTGTTAAGAGAACACGTTTATGAATAAATTATTTTGCCAAACAGAAGATAATATTACAACATTTTTGGGGTTCTTCAATAATTTCACAGATATAATATTTCTAGAAAAATAGACTCTAGACATTTGTTGCTTTAATGCATTTTTCCATCTTATTCCAAAATGTTTTGACTTAATTAAAACAGTAAAACACAAAGTTCAAAGAACTTAAAACAATTTTATGTTCATTTTTTATTAATTAAACAAAGAACTAAGACAGTTTTCCAACTGTTTAAATTTTTGTTTGAATCTGGCAGCAATAAAAACAGTTCAAGCAGCCATTTACATGCTCATAAATATTACAGGGAGTTAAAATGGTTTTACAAATAAATATATTAACTACATTAGAGACAGGACAATAAATCATTTTGTTCCCTTCATCATAATCCAAATCTTTTATCTTTAGACTTATACTCATGCAGGGCTGTTTTTCGGTTTGATCTTTCCAGTTTTTTAGTGCTATTATTAGATTTTATAGATATTAATTGTAGAAAGCGTGATCCACTGTTTCTATACAATATTTAAGAAATGAACATTTCTTCCAGAACTCCTAACGGGGAAAATGTTTTAAAATGTGTTTTAAGTTTTGTCTGAAGCGGCTTCAGAAGCTGCTGCTACCGTCCAGACATGGCGGCTAATTAGTTAGCTGCCTTGAAAAACAAAAACACCCTAAAAACCAAACCCTAAGAGGGTTTTAATCAATGTCCTTTGAACCAGAAATAAATAAAATACGTGACTTTTAATTAAAACGACTCCGTAAAACTAGAAATATACTTTTATTGTTACAAGCTAGCTAGCCTGTTAGCTGAACAAACAGGAAATAAAATATAAGCCAAACCTTAAATTGTTTAACACATCATTTATCCCTACAGCAGCTACCAACATTAACAGGTACCGTTTAAGTGGTTCGGTTCGTCCTCCATGGGCCGAGGCAACAGAACCAACAAGCTAACGGAGCTTCTCCTGCAGCTGAAACAGGAAATTCACTCCGAGGTTAAAGGTCAAAGGGTCCGTTTGATTGGAACGCTACTTCAGAATCAGAATCAGAATCAGAATGTAGACTTACGAAAAAAACTTTTAATAAAATAAAATATGTTTTTAAATAAATAAAATGGCCTTAATCACATATTTGCTTTTATAATCGAGCATTTTTGTGTTTCCCACAGAAGTAGATTTCCCTTTTGATAGTAATTACGAGAGGAAATTAAAATATTAACTAGATTATGCTGATCAGAAGAACCTGCTTCAGATAAAAATCAGCAGAATTATTGCTCTTATTAAATTAGTACAAAAGATCAACCGTGGGGAGAAACAAATCTTTTCTACAGGAAAACCCAACAGAGCCAGAACTGAGAAATAATTCTGGATATACTGTTTATGTGAAATATTTACCAGTTAAAGGTCAAAACCACGACTGCTTTTTAAACTAATATATAAAAAAATACCACATTCACTGAACATCTAGATTTGTGCAAATGGAAGGCCATTTCTGCCACTCAAAACAAAATGAAATAACTAAGTCATCATTATGAGAAAGTATCCTTTAATTTTGAGATAGCCAAGTTCTTTTTTTTATAAGATTGGTGGATCTGGGCAGAATACCACCATTAGTTTTACTAAAGAAAATTAAAAAAGATATATACAGTAAATAAATTGGGTTTTTTTTAATAATGACGGGTCCAAAATATCTAAATATTTACCTCAGGAGTAAAAATAGCAGGTTAATCATAAAGGAAGGAGCTCAGGCATAGAGATAAAATGGCTTCTCTTCTGCACTAAACATCCAACATCAATCAAGCTTTTGAGCGTTAGTGATGATTTAAGGAAGAAAAGTGGCTTAAAAGCGAGGAAAATGTTACTGCTTCATTCACGGCAAGTAAGCTACATGTTTAGCATTAGCATTAGTGGATTAGCAAATAAAATGACAGAAGGTTGTAAAAAGCGTAGTGAGTGCATCACCTACTGGCCTGGAGGAGTCACTTCTATCTATCTATCTATCTATCTATCTATCTATCTATCTATCTATCTATCTATCTATCTATCTATCTATCTATC
>JAUZNJ010008528.1:0-18128 GCA_034780135.1 Jordanella pulchra
ATATACTTGTGGTATGCCAATAAATAATTGCCCACTAGGTCCCAATCCCCTTTGGATGAAAAATCAACCTTAAGCTTGTAGAATATAAATGTTGGCTTGGGCAGATGTTCTGGATGAGGAAGTAGGATGTAATGTGCAACCATCTCTGCAGCAGATATTTCTTTTGAATTTCTGTTTTGTAATCAATCACTGATTCCACCTTCCTTAATTTCTGTTGCCATATGTTTCAATACTCTATCTAAAACAACTTTAATTTTGTATCCCTTGTTTTTTGTTGTTGTTTTTTTTTTTGTTAATCACAGTTGTCAAAGTTGTAAACAAGAAATCTTATCACAACTTCAAAATGTGTTTGTCTCGGTGTACGCGTAGTACAGAGTCTATTATGACTATCACTAACACTAGTTTTATCACATTCTTCTTATCTTTGTCTCATCCACTCCCACTACTCTGACAACAGTGTTGCATCATCACTTGATCTTTATTGAAGATATTTATCTTTCTACATCTTGCATGTGAAAGCCGTAACCTCTCTAAACTGTTCATTAGTCACGTTCATTGGTCTTCTGTGTATATTTTTCCTTTATTTGTTTCTTTTTTTTGTAACATGCCTTACTTTTATCAAAGGGCTTTATTTGAACTCATTTGAGCTGTTGCCATACTACCCAGACTGTCAAAACTGTTCGGCAAAGATTTAGCAGATAGACACTTGTAGATGTGCGTGCACGAGTTAATGCATGTGTGTGTGTGGGTGTTTGTGTGTGTTTGAATGTGTTGCAGAGGGGATAGAAAAAGGAGCAGGCCAGGGTAAGCACTGATTGAAAACCGGAATAACATTAAAGCAAATCTTTCTTTTCTTTGTCTCGGTCTCCTTCACTTTCCTTGACATTCTGTCACTCACCAAATACCTCATCTGTCTCTTCATCTAGATGGTGTCTCTGTATCTCTTTCTCACTTTCTATTTGTCAGCCGGACTTTTCTGAGGGCACTGTTACTATCTATTCATATACTTTATTTTTGTGCAAGTTGTGCAAAGGTTGAAAGAGATGTCGCAATATTTAAACAAAGCAGCATTTTTCATTTATAAAGTCTTGCTTACAAAGAACTGTGAGTGATGTTTCGGAACAACGCGATGCTGTTATGTGCTCTCAACTTATTAGGAAGAGGGGTGTTTTGAGCTTGCCACCCTTAATCTACAATATGCTTATGACTCTTATTTTCTAGTTAGAAAAATAAAACAAAAGTGAATAATTCTTGAGTTGCTCTTTTGTCTGTTTTCAGACTCATTTGTACCAAAACTTTATTTTGCTGGTTGACATCTTAAGAGGTTGTTTCAGTATTTCTATAAACATTTTATTCCAAGTGATACCAACTATTTTTGTGTTCTAGTCCCTCCAGTAGAAAAGCTCTATACAGTTGTTGCAAGCCCTAAACTCCACAATACTATGCGTCACATTGACCAGTTCTTAAGCCTTTGTTGGTACAGGACCGATTTATTGCGGTCCAGAAAGCATCTTCATTTGGTTATTATGGCTGTTTTTTTTGTTTTTTTTTGTTTGTTTTTCTTTGTAATGCTCTACTGTATTGGGGAAATTATGCTAATTATTGTAATTATCTAGACCGGGCACAGAGCCACATTTGAAACTTCACCAAAGCAACAGCTGTTCATGCAAATAATTGTTGCATTAACTCTGACCACAACCCCCATATAGGTTCTCACCTGGGCACGTCTGCTCAACATAATTAGGCAAAGAACATCTTTGACTTTCTCAGTCTCGGTCAAAGAAGTCAATTCTAAAAGTGAGACTTACTATGCTGCATGACTGAGATGTTGATACTGACAAAATCATAAAAGGAAAAACTAAAAATATTTTTGCCTTTCTTCTGGAGGAACACAATGGACAACATGACAAATGATTACATCAAAGGCACATCACTGATTGATGATTTTAGTGAGAAGATCCGGCAAAGCTGAGATACTCTGAACTTGCAGAGAAGGAATAGTGTATGTACTGGACAAATGATGTTGAATTTATTCCTGCCAGTCAGGGGTATGAAAGGAGGAGCATGAAGAATGTAACTGATGCTGTGAAGGAGGATGTGGAGAGGGTTGCTGTTACAGTACATGGCCTTGTCCATGGTGCTGAATGGACATATTTAAGAATAATTGCTCTTTTATTTTTTATCTTTGTTTAAGATGTTTAGGGTAATTGATATAAACATTATAAAACAACCTATGTGTGTGGTAAACTTTAACCAAAAAAAAAAAACAGTTTGGCCATTTGTATTTTTTGTTAGCTTTTATAGAGTTTACTAGTTATTTTCTCTTATAAAAACCCAGGTCATTATTATTGTATTGGAGCACTGCTGTATTTCAGGTTGTATAATAAGAATAAACTGTATATATTTCTAAATTAATCTAGCCGCGTTTGTGTTACATTATCAGTAAACATGATGGAGAGCTATGGAGTAAAAGCTACATTTCAATGTTAAATACCCAAGTTCTAGTTGGGGAGATGCAAACCTTTTTCAACTTGTTCTTGTTTTACAATGTAACAATTCATTGTTGAAACTATTTTGCATTATATTAAGTTTGAAGGATTTTTTGTATGTGTCCTTATTTAATCCTCTCTGTGTGTGTGTGTATGTTTTGTGCACTCTTCTCTCATGTTGTGTGAATATCCCTTTATGGGTAATGGAATGGGGGTGGGGGATTGTAGTAGGAAGTCACTGTGAGGTAAATGGACTGCAGTTGTTAACAGGTTTTCTGTGCTGCCACAAGGCTCATGTAACTAGGATCAGACAAGAAACATACCACTTTTACTTAAGCCTTTTTTTTTTACACAAACACACACCCCTTCCTCTTTTTCTCCAGCTTTTTTTATTCCAGTGTTCTGTAAGCATTTTTCAACATCTTTTTTCCTTCATTCCTATCTTTCAGCTAACTTAGTTCCATTTCTTCCAGTAAGTTGAGTTGTCATAATTTGAAAAATTTGATTTAAAAAAATACTTGTGTTTGGGCTACATTACTTAGTTAAATGTGAATAACCGACAAAATATGACAGAAAGAGAGTTTTTGTATGATGTAGTTTGCAAAACACCGTGGCAATCCGTAGGATGACCCACTGAATGATGGGATTAAGTCCATCATCTGCATTCTCGCTGGATTTAGGTCCTCACAGGCACACACACACACACACCCACACACACACACACAGAAACACACCCCAACATCAACAGACACACACAGATAGAGAGAGCCAGCTGTCATTCCCTCCCTCAGCACAGATTTTGTAGGCATAAAATCGAAATAGATACACAAGGTTATGCCGTTACAGCCACTATTCATGGATTAACATTTGGTTTCAATAAAAAAAAAGATTTAAAACCATTGCGATATTCAAGGTATCATTCACCATTCTACAAATCTGCCTACATTTTTAAGTAAACTAATGAAAAACTCGAAGAAAACAAGTGAAACATATATCCTGATGTCACGTCAAAACTTTGATGTGTGGATTATTTATAAATGCAAGTACAAACTACACTTATTGGAATCATCTTTTAAATTAAGCTGCTTTTCAAAATCATAACCTCAATTGGCAGCCAAGTACAGCAGAAGATCATATTTGCACAAAGTAATATGATCAAAAGAAGCAGCTTCTGGGAATTACTTCTATCAAGGAATGGAAAGGAATTTAAGGATACATTTAATATGTTAGTATGATAGCAACCTCAGAACTATCCTGTTGGTGCTGTGTTGAAGTGTGTTTATATCCATAACTTTGCTCATGGTATGGACATCTGAATTCCTAACCACCATGTAAAATGTAGCAGAATACATCGGAGATTGGCCCTCCTTTGAATGATGATCAGACACTTGTGTAGTTGGTATTGCACTGAAGCTGCTCTGGATGTTCCATATCAAAGAGAGGGCTGGCACACATGCTGGTTTCTGTCACCATGTTTTGAGAAATTCTAACAGAGGGAAGAAAACTAATAGAGTAGAAAAAAAAGTGCTGCATTTCAGTTTTTATTTTCTTAGAAAGACAAGATTACATTTCCTATAACTGGCATTTGGAAAACTTAAAAAAAAGTGCTTTAATGAAAGGTAAAATCTGAAATTGCTATCCCTCACATTGGTTAGCTGGTAAGCACAAATATCTGGTTGATGTAACTACATTTACTCTGCGTTGTGCTTTGTAATTAGAGTCAAACTTTCTAAACACTGATTTGGTTGCTGTCACTGTTTCTAATCAGAGGCCAAGTTTCAAAATATTTGCAATTCGAGTATTTTCCTTTAAGCAGACAACTACAACCTACTTGACTTTTTGTCTTTTCGTTTTTTTACAAAAAAAATCTCAAAAGCATTTAATTCGATTCTATTCAGTTTATTTAAATAGTGCCAATTCACAACACATGTCACCTCAAGGCACTTTACAGAGACAATTCAGCAAGATCATGCAGTGGGATTGGTTCAAAGTTTTCTCTAAAGAAAACCAGCTGATTGCATCCACTCATTGACTCAACGGCAATCCTTGATCAACACCAACCACCAAGCATGCATGTAGCGACAGTGAAGAGGAAAAAAACTCCCTTTTGACAGGAAGAAACCTCCAGCAGAACCAAGCTCAGCGTGAGCGGCCATCTGCTAAGGCCCACTTTGGTACAAGGAGACAAAAGAAGCAGAGATAAAAAAGGTAACTGTCAGCTCCACAGGTGGCCCCGTCCAAGAAAGAAACAGTCAGGCAGACAAGCTCTGAGTCAGTTCCATGCCAGAGCATGAAAGAGAGCACATACAGTCAGTCACAGTAAAAGAAACAGGACTACACTGAAAAACGGGCCATCCATTGTTCCAACATCTATAAACAAAAGTGTGTTGATAGCAGCAGCAGCGCAACTGATGTTTTAATTAATGATGATATCATAGCCGAACAGAAGAAGACCAGATGAAGCTACTATGATGGGAAAAAGCAGAGCAAGTATAAAGTTAGAGGTTAAACTGAAAAATACTGCAGAATGGGGAAATAGAGATAGAATGAAGCAGAATGAGGAGAAGTGGTCCCTTTGTAATCTAGTGGGCCAAACATATAACAGTGCAAATACAGAAAATAGCTCAGAACAACTTATTTTGGATGAGGTATAAGAAAGGTAGAACCACAATAGGGCCAAGGTAGAGCCAAGGAGAAACGTCCAGATGTAATTTCTTCCTTCCAGATCAGGCTTTCATTCTACCTGCACTTTCCTCTCTACTCAACCAATGACTAAGCAAACATCACTGTTTGTTTAGTCTGTTATAACTATAAGCTTAACCAAAAAGGAAAGTTTTAAGGCTAGCCTTAAAAGTAGACAGGGTGTCTGCCTCACAGAATAAAAATTGTAGTTTGTTCCACAGGACAGGAGCCTGATAACTAAAAGATCTGCCTCCCATTCTACTTTTAGAAATTCTATGAACCACTAGTAAACCTGCAGATTGAGAGCGAAGTGCTCTGTTAGGAACATAAGGAACAATCAGATCTCTGATATAAGACAGAGCTTGGCCGTTTAAGGCTTTATATGTCAGAAGGAGGAATTCGAATTCTATTCTGGATTTAACAGAATGCCGATGAAGGGAAGCTAAGATAAGAGAAATATGATCTAAGTTTTTATTTTAATCAGAGCTTTGGCTACAGCATTTTGGATCAGCTGAAGGCTTTTAACTACAGTTTGTGCACTTACTGATAATAAAGTATTACAATTTTCCAGCACGCAGCAAACAAATGCATGGACAAGTTTCTCAGCATCACAGGTTATTTCTCAATTTTGGCAATATTCCGGAGATAAAAGAGGAAAAATAACACAAAGATTTTTGATCAGAAAAAAAAGACTTTACTACCTGAGATCAATTTAATAGAGAGTGTCATCAGCATAACAGTGGAAATTAATCCCATGCCGTCTGATAATTCTACCAGTTAGGAGCTTGCTGGTCCTAGCACTGAAACCAGCCTAGTGCTATTCCCTTAATTCGTGAAAAATATTCAAGCCTTTCAAAAAGATTGTTATGATCATCTGTATCAAATGCAGCACTGAGATCTAACAGGACAAGTACAGATACAACTCCATTATCTGAAGCCACGAGAATATCATTAGTGACTTTCACCAGAGCCGTTTCAGTGCTATGATGAGCTCTAAAAGCTGACTGAAACTCTTCAGAAAGTTCATTTTGGAGTAAGTGGTCACACAGTTATTTAGCAACTATTTTCTCATAAATTCTAGATAAGAAAGGAAGATTAGAAATAGATCCATAATTGACCAAGTAATCTGGGTCAAAAGAAGATTTCTTAAGTAAAGGTTTAAGTACAGCTACCTTATAAGCCTGAGGTACATATCCTTGTCTAAATCTTTACCCAAGAGCATTACCAGAGCAAAGACTGAAAAAGTCTGCTTTTTGTCAGGATGGAAAATATTGTGGTCTCTCTCTGTCATATTATGTACTCTGCTCTCCATGGTCACACAGTGAGTGCATGAGTATTTTTTATGATCTAATTCAACTACCTGTCATCCATAATAAAGGCCATATTGATTGCCTAAACGTTGGTGACTTGTGTTTAGACTCTAATACAGTTGTGATCATTGTTGTAGCACAGAGTCCAAAATGCCGGCTAGATAATTTTAGTGAGAAATTTCCTTCATCTCCTTTTGTCAGTGGGGCTTCCCTCTGGCTTCCTCCCTCCTGCCTGTCAATTAAGACTTATGTTTGGTTAACAGGCCTTTAAAAATGCATTTGGGTAGGGTCAGGTTGTGGATGTTAATGCTCTTTGTTTTATTCTATGTGTCTCTGTGTTGTTGTGTGATAGACTGATGATCTGTTTGGGTTGTATGTCTACAAGCCAAAAAGAATTAGACAAGTATAAAAAAATAGCTTGAAATATTTAGTTCAATAGGCTTTTAATTTCAGTATTGATTCTACTGCAGTTTCAAATACAGAATTTAGCAAAAGCCCACAATGATAAATTAATAACACAGAACTGAGATAAAACAGAGGCACCAGTTGTTTGGAAGTTATTTCACAAATGTACAGGTTACAGTTTTTCATGTTCTTTAACATTAAAAATGTTGCTATAAATAAAAAAAGATAAATTGTCTGAAATCATATTAAAGTAAAAATTCTTATCTTTGTTCTACCCAATAGGAAAAAAATGAATTAAACATAGTTGTAATGGTATGCAAGTTAAAATAAAGATTCAAAAGTTCCCTTTATTAATCTGATTTTTTTTTTCAAACTCCACATTTCACCTATGCCACTGTGTCCATTCAAAGGGGGTTATTACTCATTTTCAGACCCTCTACCCAGCTGTCCACCTTTCTAAACCCTCCATCTTTTCAGCCACCCACTGTCCCATTCTTATTCCCCAGCAGGTCCAGTCTCATTGGGACCGGATTATAGACCTCTCCACTCAGTATGGCTCAAGGTTATTTTTTGTGTGTGCGCTTGTGCATGTGTCCTTGTGTTGGTGCATTTGTTGGTCTATGTGTAGTGACCACAAAAACGTGGACAATGAACAAGGGGGCTATAAAGCAGTTGAAGTGAATGGGACAAAAAGACAGAAAGAGAGAGACAGAAAGGAGGAAGCCCGTAGAGGTATAAATCACTGAAGTACAAGGTGTCAGATGAAGGACAAAAACATCTCCTGCAGACCCCTGGGGATCAGACGGAAGGAGCCTGATGGGAGGGATGCTACCAAGGAGGTACAGTGAGCCACCTGATAAGAGGTAGAGAGAGGATGTGTGACATGAAATTAGTATTTGAAGGTTTGATCTCTCCATGTGGTATGAATAAAACATGGCCTAAAGATGAACTTTGCTCCAAATAAAGCTTTAAATGTAGACAACATTTCTCTGACACTATTTGTGTAATAACAACCTTTTAGCATTAGAAAACATATATTTGCTAACAAATACAAAAAAACCCATACTGAAACATGTTGAAAGAATACTCTGACTGTAGCTTAGGGAGTGCAAATTAATAATAAACTAATTAACTGTAAATTTCACTGAAAAGGGGTGGTTGCCTTTTAAAGTGTTTTTGTGCTATAGTGCGCTAAGGCTTAATTATAGAAGCTAGCAAGGGATCCAGCACCATTCTTTAAATAACCGGAGGAAAAAATAAATAAATTAATTAATAAATAAATAAATAAATAACCGGAGGATCTCCTGTAAAGATATAAACAAGTTTGAGTGTTGTTGAGAAGAATTTTATTAGTTTAGATATTTTACTATTTTTGATAATTCCTAATTAGCACTTTGCATAATGTTTATGTTTATTAGTAAATGTGTAATGTAAAATGTGATTTTGATATAAATTTTAGTCATGTTTACCCGTATTAACATAAGAATCAAATGTGTATAAACCTGTTACCCTAATGTAGCAATAATTTACATTGAAAGGGGAAAAGTGCAAGTAAGCTTTTGCCTAGGACTACTCACTTACAGTTTCATACCTTGTCTAAGAATTCCTGAACACTATAAAATCTGTTGCTTAGATAAAGTCACATGCTCATATTATTTATTTGGGCAGGACTTTTACACAATAGCCTTCCATCCATCCATTTTTTTTTTTTTGCTTGTTCGGTCAGGGTCGCGGTTGAGACGGTGCCTATCTCTGGCAGTCTACAGGCGTAAGGCGGGGTGCACCCAGGACCGTATGCCAGTCTGTCACAGGGCAATAGCCTTTATCAAACTATATACATTTGTTAAAAAGTTTCTTTTTACCATCAGCGATTGAAAAAAGAAGAGTAAAAATTTGTACATAAATAATCAGGTTGATTGGTAGTAAATTGCAAGCTCAGAACTGGGGCCTTAAATTCATGTGAACCGTTAACAAGAGGAAGAGCCTATGGTTGGACTAGCTAGTTAGCTAATGGAGAGTTGACGTCTACTTCACTGGTTTCAACAGTGCAGGGACTACTAGCAGCATAATTTTTCTTTATCACTAAAGTGTTGAAGAGCAGTGCTTGTAAAATCAACAAAAGATCAGGACAAAGAAAATGATATCATATTAAGTACTGATATATGAACAGTTTAGAGTGAAGAGATATTGAGTTAGACTTCAAAAGTGACAGTAAAAATTAATCAAACATAATATTACAATATAGGTTCAACGTTGAATTGCTGCTCTAGTTCTCACAATGTCAAGCTCCTTGGCAACAAATAAAAAGTGCCTCAGTTCATCGTAGTGAAACTCTGCCTTTGAGGAAACTGCTTTATTGGTTATACCGTATGTGTTTAAGGAGCAAGTGTCAATGGATGTTAACGATTAGAAACCTAATGTAAATCAACTGCTTCAACTTAGACAAAATGGGATAGCTTAAAATATTTCACTTTGAAAGGGTTCTAGAAATATGGTAAACCTTGTCTCATAAAATAAGGCACTACAGCTAAAGGACAAAGGACTAGCGAGTGAATTATTTCTTGTATATTAGCCTAATTAATTTTGGGAAAGTGTGTAAGACTGGCAGAGATGGATAACCCCAGTCCAGAAAGGAAAAACCCTGCCTAGCTTTCCTTATTCTTTTCAGGTAACCAGGTGATTAGCCCCCAGTTTATGTAGTGGAGATGAAAATGCAAATGGTTGGAACTAATCTCTGTACAGGCTTTTTACTTTGTGATGCTGGAAATCCAAGGCAAAAAGGTAAAGCCTAGAATTGTGAGTCCTGTCATAACAATTTGACGCAGTCATTCAAATATTCAGTTTCTATGCCATTTTGGTTTTGCTCAATGTTGCAATTGACATGGAGCTTATCCCAGTGAGGAGAAGAGGGGTACACCATTGACAGGTTGGCAGTATGTCTTAGTGCCAATACAGATAGACACAAAAAATAGTTTATTTCATCACCCATGGCTTAATGTTGTGCCTCTGAATATATTAAAATATGGTAAAGCACCCTTTTTTACCCTCTTTGACTCTTTGCTTTTACGTATTTACCTACATCTGTAGCCTGAACTATTAAAGCTCAAAATGTTTTCGTTATTTTAGGATTTTGGACACTTTTTTTGCTCAACTGTTGTAGTGACTCACATAAACTGTTGCTTAACTCAAAAGTCTCACTCACTACCCATATAGCAGACTCCTGTGCAGCCACAGCAGAGACCGGGTACTGAAACAGATAAACAAAATTGATCAATTTAGGAATTTACTGCACAAGCCATTAGTATTTTTTTAAGTTCAAAGGAACGAAAGGCATTAAAACTATGTTGAGATGAGAGGTTTCCTGTCTCCGAATGTTCGATGTCTGAGATAACATGCTTGGGTCCTTCAGAAAACCTAAAAGTTAACAGAATATAAAAACAAAAATGTAGAAGTAGATGGAATAAAAAACTGGAAAAAACTAATTTATATTCCATTCCAAATGGAAGAACCAAAACAAACTGGTATGAGCAGGAATAATATAAAACATCAAGTCATCTGGCACTGGTTTAACACATAACTAATTTAGTTTTAAACTATGAGACACTGCTCTGTGGAGATTGGTTGTATCAGTTATTTACTTCTTTTTTTTAAATTCCTGAATTATTAACGCTGAAAATTTAACAAGGTTCAAGAAAACAGATTGTTAAAGTATTTTTCTTTTTCCATTTGAAACGAATGCTGTTTGACACTAGGATGATTTAATCATGACAAACTGTGCAAACTTCAGTTCCAACACTTTATTGGATTTTATCTGGTTCTCTCATGTTCTCCCATGCATGTAAAATACATCCATGTTAAGAGTGTCTACATATCCTTTTCTTCATCTTACCACTGCATCGTTTCTCCCTCTCTCTATTTTCCTATGGATTTATTCTTTCTGCCTTTTTCCATTTTACCTGAGTCATCACAGGTCAACTCCTTTCCTTTTCCTTTCCACTCTCTCTTCCTATCTCTTTTGCCTTGCAAAAAGCAACAAGACCTGAGTCAGCACCGTCTTCTCTTTAAATGTAAGTCTCCTGCATTTGTGTTGATGTGCCCTAAGGTGTAAAATCCAATACAAGGGTGGAATCATATTACCCAGAAAACAAGTCTGACTTTGCTACGTTTTAGGATGTTCAGGTCAGCCCACTATCTGTTCACCTCTAGTTGTTGCTGCTGTAATTTATTTTAAAATACACATAGAAGTAAACATTGCGTGATGTGGGGAACCCAAGTTCAAATCTGGTTGCGAAGGGCATTTAGTATAAACAATTTGACTTGTCTCTGAGTAAGTTGTAGTGACTTGCTGTGGCAACCCCTCAATATGGCAGCAGCAAAAAGAAAATGCATACATTTCGGTTAATAGGTATAATGTTAGTAATATTCTCATATAAAAACTGTTTAAACAACCCGCCTAGTTTCATATTCTATTCTGGAAGCACAGAGACCAGTTTGTACTAACCCTCTGGCATGGAAGATTCAAACAAAAACAGTTTTGAATTATAAGTCATTTTCTGTGACAGCTCTTTCAGACTGAAACACTCAGAGTGTCTTGGTAAAGTATTCATATCTCTTAAACATTTTCCACATTTTGTCACATTATGACCACAAACATTAGTTTTTATTTTATTGGAATTTTTTTTGTGAATGGCCAACAGAAAATAGTGCATTACTTAGAAATGGATTGGATTAATACATAGTTTCATAGTTCATAGTTTTGTATAACACCTCTTTATAATAACTTTAAAATTCAGAGCCTACTTGTGTCCAGTGGAATTTTGATATAAATATAGTTGTTCCATGGAGGCCTTAAATGTTTGTTATAGAAAATATAAGTGCTTAATACATACACCACACAAAAAATGTAAGAGAAAAACTTAGTTTATATTATGGCTGATTTATGAAACAATATCACAAGTAATGAAAATCCCAAGAGCCCCTTTTTTAATCCTTAACTTTTGACAGGTTGTTACAAGGAAACAAGGAAAGCATTCTTAGCTCTGGAGGAGCTACAGATATCCAAGTCTCATGTGGAACTATCCTTAGCAAGGCAAATATTCTATCTGTCTGCTACAAATGTGGTATTTATGGAGGGTTGTCAAAATGATATATATTTTAAGAGAAAGCCCCCAATATGGTGTAAGTCATGTTGGGAACACAGCAGACCCAGGAAAAAAACCCTCAGTCAGATTGGACTAAAATGAACTTTGTAGCCTACACGCAAAATGTTATGTGTGGCAGAAAACTAAAACTGACCATTGTAAAAGATGTTAGCAGCATCATGATATGGGGATGCATTTCTTCAGGAGGGACAGGAAGGATGATTAATGTTTATGAAGAAATAGATCAAGAAAATTACAGGGAAATCCTGGATGGAAACCTGTTAGAGGACATAAAAGACTTCAGTCTGGTTTGGGTTTTTCCTACTGTCATGACATGCAGCCAGAGCACAACAGATTAATGGTGTGAAGGATATTCATACGGTAAAATGGTCCACTCAAATTACACATCTACATTAGATTGATCATCCCAGGATGGCACATGGAGATTTCTGTTCTCTGAGCCTCTCCATCCAGTCTCATGGGGCTTTAGCTATTAAAAACGAAGCAATGATCAAACATTGAGTTTGATGTGTGAGTTACAGTAGTAGGAACTTTGATTGACAAGCTGTCAAATTGTTGCAAAAAAGGGCTTCGTAAAATTATTGACCCGAGGCGACTCAGAGTGTGCAGACCATAATTGTAGTTTTAAAAGCAATTATAAAGCTGTCTTATTCTGGGAGTATGAATACTTTTGAAAATCACTGTACAGACGTATGGTTGACATGCACAAATTCTGCATGAAAATAAACTCATAAATCGATTGATCTTATTTGTGTGCACAAATGTGTTGTGTGTACAGTTATTCTACCTGCATTTTAACAGAATTAGAATTCAGTTGGTAACATATATTAAAATAACCTACAAGACCTCTGTCCACCATAATGTCACAGGTCAGAGTTTAGATTCCAGTTGTTCAGACCTGAGGTTGTCAACCTCCAAGGGTTGGAAGTCAAAAGCCAAAAGGTTAACACATATGAGAGGAAAATATACCCTAAGCAAATGAATGGATTTTTTTTTATCAGTATTAAAACTTAGAAATAGAAACATGCAAAAAAGTCAAACTAAGACTTACAAAAAAAAAGAAATGCAACACTGTTCACTTTAGAAAAAGTTCCCCATCACACACAATACAGCTGTTTTGTGTAAGAGCCATTATTCGAAATATTTAAATTTTAGCGACTATTTGTTCATTGTTTACTGGGTGCAGATGTGTTTATAACTACTGCTATTGCAGTTCCCTAAAATGTAGACTTGTTAGGAGGGGAAAGGCAGAGATAATCCAGGACACTGGATTATCCAGTGTTAAAAGAGAAATAATCAAAGATTTTCCTTATATTCCAACTCTGTAAAATGCCAGAGTGCTGTTGAAATGTCAAAATGAAATACCGACAGTAGGGGTAACAATACATTATTATTCAGCTTGTAACATGGGATTCTATTATTTCTAATTAACACATTTAATATGACTAAAGGTGAATTCTTTAAAGTAATACTATTTTATTGAAACAATATTTTTTAATGCATCATTACCAGGTGTGCAAATAAACGTCAGCAGTGTTGTACATCTAACTTTGAGATGTTGAAATCCCTTCTTTTTAATGGACTAACTTGAGTATAAAAAATAGGTTTCAGTGTCAGCACATGAATATAAACTGATGGCTCAAATTTGACCATGAATTCCTAAAACATTTTCTTGCCCAACTATTATTATTGAGACTGTTCAAACATATCGGAATTTGTAACGCTGTTGTAAGAATCAACTTCAGCATAATTGAGTCAGCAGGGGATGGCCATTTTCAAGCGACATGGTGAGATGCCAGGCAAAAGACCCGAAGTAATAGCTGCTCGAGGCAGCAACACAGTGTTGATTAATGTATGCTTGGTAAATAACATCAAAAATGAAAATGTGTTGATTCAAGTTTCCTTTGATCTGTTTTGTGATTGTCTTCCTCTTGTCTATATATAAGAATGTAATGATTGTAATCTAAAAATTGATTATTGTTGTTACTGTATCCAGTGAAAGTACAAAATGTATTAAATGTACATTTCAGGTATTGCAGATTTCTTCCATCATTTAATTTTAAAGTGATAAAAAGGGTCAGTCAATATTTATTTGACCAATAATGACTTTGCATCTTTTAAAGCTGCTGCAGGACAATTATTTTAGTTATTACACAGCAAATTTACAATGTGTCTGCTGCATAGCCTATACGAAAATGAAAAAAGGAAACTAGGAAACATCTAAATTTATTTTACTGGCAGCTGATTTTTTTCTGTTTTAATAGAAGGATATGTGAAATTATGTGTATAAAGCAATTTTAAATAAGGCTTTTTTGGATCTTATATATCATCAAGGCAAACTACACTCACAACAAGCAGTTCATCACATTTTACTTTCTTCTGACACTAAACAGCAGTAAACTCTCTGTCCCTCTGGTAATTAATCTTGCCATTGTTATGTTTGACTGAGACTCTGACAGTTTTCTATCACAATACCTGACCTGACAAGATGCTCATTTATTACTGTCAACATACAAACTACTGCAATCACATATTACACACAAAGGAGTCAATTAATTTGACACTTGATCAGTTCAGAAGACTCATACCTACAGTATTCTTTAACTGAATAATTTAAAGATGTTGATACTATAAGTCAATGTTGCTGTTATTTTGTTGGAATATGTATTCACTGTTTTTTTTTTTCCTCTCTTTGCTGGTCTAGATAGAATATCACTGGTAAAAAAAATTGATGATAGTTTTTCAAGGTTTTTTTTTCTTGTAATAATAAATAGAATTCAGCTTTAGATGAATACAAAAAAGGTATCCGTGCTCTTACAGAAGTTGAACTGAACCCTATGCCATGAGGAGAGTTGTGTCTTCTATAAAGTTTTTTTTATAAATAAAACTTTATTTTTTTTATTAATTTATGCAAGCACTGCATGTTTTGCATGCTAATGTAGATTATTATGGGAGTCTGCATAAGAATGTGTGTATCTCACCTGAAATACTTCTCAGGCTCACATAAAGGGCAGGTTAAATGCATCCTCTTTGATTCTTTGTACAACTTTGTAAAACATTTTTCTTCTCAAGCTCTGAAAACTGATCACATAAAGAAATTAATATCAACCTAATGGAACGGTCTGGTTCAATTAATGAAGCCAGACATGCCATCAATTTCAATGTTTATGTTTATTGCCAAAACTACTCCTAAAATAGATTAAAAAAAAAAGGTAAATTTGTCAAATTTTTATGGTTTCATCATGAACATAGGTACAGTTTTAGAACATTTTCCACTTTCCTGGGTTAGTTTGTGTTTCACAATCTCAAAAATAAACGACTACCATTTTGGAGCGTTTCAAGCATTTCATTAGTATGGTTGAGAGCTTTAATGCTATGAGTTACATACTAATCTAAAAGTGAACACACACACACACATACAGTAATGCTCAAGTCTCTTGGGGTGATTGTTGCTGTAGAAGAAATCAGAAAGTCACTCAAACAGAAATCATTGCTGATTCAGCGCTTGCTTGATGTACTGTATATTGAGAAACTTGCAGATAGTGCACACTGGTGTTTAAAGACAAGGAAGTAGGAGTAAAAGAGTCTCAGTCAGGTAAGCTGGAAAACAGAAGAGAGCTTTATGTTTAAAAATGAGCTTGTACTTGGGGAAGCTGTGTAAGTCCATCTTTGTGATCCTTATGCCATATTTTTCCAGTATTCTATTTTAAATAACCTTTTAGTTTATTGCAATTTTTCTTTATTTATTGTTTTTCCTCTTGCTTGTTTCTTGGATTTTTACGTTCTGGGTTTTGTTTGCTCTGCTATTCTATAAATAGCAGAGGAAACCCAGACTCAGCCTCTGTATGTCTGTATCTGTTTAGAAGTCTAACTGACTGTCAGCAAAACTGCGTAAACTCTGTATCTCTATGATTGTTTGTGTTTATATAGTAAATGTCAGGCTCTAAGACTGTAGCTGGTGAGGTAAATGCTAATTCAGACAAATGTTTGATATTGCCCTTTATGAAGGCAAAAACTGTGTGTCGACCTGTGCTGAATACATACACGTTGGGGTCTTTTGGAAATCAAAATGAAGTAAATAAAGAAATAAAGAAAAAAAAAATTGTGAATGTTTATATTTGTATAAAAATATTGCTGGTTTTCGGTCACCTTTGCCACATGTCTTCTCTTCCCTCTACATTCCTTTTCTGTCTGCCAACTTAAAAAAGAATGATACAAAAATAAAGGCCACTAGAGCCTAAATAAATAACACTTAAAAAAAAATTAACGGGTCATATTTAGTTTCTGTTCTTTGTGTTACCACTTACACTAGTGTTTTTGATCAAAATGTTATGCCGGAGCATCACTGATTGGATTATAATTGAAAGAAGACATACACCCCATCAAAACGAGTCTGAATAAAAACATTTGTGCATGGTTATAATGAGAGAAAGTATGACAAGATTCGAAAGGAGTAAATACTTTTTCAAGGTAAATTACTATGTCTATATCACTGCATAATCTTGTTATTCTTTTTTAATCTTTTTTGTGTTTCAAGCACATAGTTTTACCACTTTAACTAAATGCGTATTCAGCATCATTAGTCTAGGTATTTAATACTGCACAATTCACAGTTTTTATCTCACGGAAAGGTTTTTTTAACATGTCAAAAAATGTCATAGTATGAGGATCACTGTCTAGAGTTGTCACAGTTGCCTTTCACATGCATCACCGCTGCAGTATTTATTAAATATCTACTCAAATTTCACAAAAATAACAAAGAAGCAGCATGACATTCTTTTGCTGCACTTTGTGAGATTTCTATTTAAAATGAAGGCTATCTCTCTTCAGCATGCTAAATCCTTAAAAAAGAGGGAAGTCTGACACATTTCTGGTTGAAGTTTATGTTTAAATGTTACAATCACAATAATGATGATATCAATTAAAAATTACCTGCTTTTATAATAGTTTATAATTTACTTTTTAATCATCTTATGCCTGTGGTGGAGGCTGAGGAATTACTGTATATAAAATAAGCTTCACATGCCAGTATAGAAATTGTAGAGTATTTACAATATTTATTCTGTAATTATGCTTCAGAGTAAAACTGTAATTGTACAGTAGGGAACTTTCTTATCAAGTTCTGATGAAAACCATAAAAAAAAACAAAAATAATAAAAAAAAAATGGTTTATCTGCACTTGGTATAAACTATGATATCACAGGGGAAAATTAATGCTGTGTTGAGTTCTGGGGTGTTGAGAAATAGACCAGAGCTTTGTTTAGAGGTTTAGTGGTAGATCAGTTAGAGATGTTGGAATGAAACAGGGCACAGAAGAGGAGAAGGAAAGTAATAGAGGGATTTAGGAGGGTTAAGAGGTTGTGTAGGGCTGTTATGAAAGTTCATTCAAAAAAACAGTTGGAGTCTGGTTGAAGGGGTGAATTTAAGACCTGTATTTACAAGAGGACAGTGAAGAGCTTCCCATGAAAAGAATGAGACTAGTCAAGATGTTTGGTGTCATTAATATCGCCTCTTTTAATCTAGAGAGTGGGTTTAACCTTGGTCCTTTTCTGTTTTCCACAATGTGTGTTTTTGGCTGTTGGTGTGGGTGTTTTTTAGGCCTTCAAAGCAGCTTTAAAATGTGAGGCTGTTATTTTTTTTGGATATATAATCATCATATGGTTCAATTCAGAAAAGTATCACATAATCTTCTACGTACTGTGTAACATAATTGCATTCATGCTATTGTATATGTTTTTGCAATGAAACAAAAAAATTGCATCAAAAAAGAAAACA
Organism: Jordanella pulchra; assembly: GCA_034780135.1. NCBI lineage: Eukaryota > Metazoa > Chordata > Actinopteri > Cyprinodontiformes > Cyprinodontidae > Jordanella > Jordanella pulchra. Next base: position 17,824 of record JAUZNJ010008528.1, read on the forward strand.
GTTTTACTAAAAAATCTCAAGCAATACAATTAATTTGACTCAGTCTAATTAACTGGTCAAAACTGTATTTTTGCTATAGTTTTATTTCAAGTAAATTATTAACAATAATGTGTATTAAATGAGTCCTTCCCAATGTTGGTGGTCAAAAACCAGATCGGGGTCATTTAGAAATGTGGGGTCTTCAGACACTAATTCATCAGTAACACATAGTAATCAGTCACAACATTGATATTCCTTCCTTCCTTCCTTCCTTCCTTCCTTCCTTCCTTCCTTCCTTCCTTCCTTCCTTCCTTCCTTCCTTCCTT
>JAUZNJ010008539.1:0-18126 GCA_034780135.1 Jordanella pulchra
CTGTCTGTCTGTCTGTCTGTCTGTCTGTCTGTCTGTCTGTCTGTCTGTCTGTCTGTCTGTCTGTCTGTCTGTCTTTGAATGATATTATCTTCTTTACAGTCACTAAGGTATCATTAATTTATTATATTTCTCAGTTTATATTATCAATCAGTTCAAGAAACATTTTGTTGTCAAATGTGTGAAGTTTTAAAAACTCGAATGAGGATCACATATCAAGTTTAAAGTCTTCTCACTCGCAGTCTTTGCCTTTTTTTAACCTTCACTAAACGCTTAAGCAGCATTTTATACTCATTCCCAGTCCCCAGGAACGCATTTTCTCACAGGGAGTTTAATATCTTTTTTTGAATTATGTGCCACAGTGATGGATTATCTTGACTGTAGATCTGAGCACTGACTGGAAGGAGATCAGGAAAACATGGATAAACTATCTCTTGAAGGTGTTAGTCCAACTTTACAGACCTATCAACACAGGGCTATAAATCTTCCTGGGGAATATTCAAACTTGACAATGTACAGTGAGGGTTGAAGGTTAACAAGTTTTTTTGTGTGTAAATCTGTCAAAAACTCATGTATAGCAACGTTGATTCATCCAAAAAACGTATTCATACTTTGTGCAACCAACATTTGCCAAAATAAAATCCCTTTATTATCTCCAGTAATAGAGCTAACAGAGAGAGTGATCTCTGGTCCAGAGTAAATAGTTTTTCGCCCTAAAAATAATTAAATATGAATTTAAAGATAATTTTAGAAGGATTGCATATGCAAAATATTAGGTTATGACTTCTTTACCTGTGGGTGTCAGTTGCTTTTCTTTTCTTTATTCTTGCAACCCTACCATAGGTGTTTGTAACTAAAAAGCTCATTCCACATGTTACCAAATATTTCTTATAAAACATGTGGTCACAGTCAAGTCTCTGTAGAGTTTAACTTACCTAAACATTTATGTGGTCTAGTGGTTATTTCTTTCTAGCCTTGTTGCAACTTATTGGGGTTAACAGATAAACCGACCTTACAGGTTTCCTATTGTAAATAATGGCTTAAAAATGGCATTTTTGTCACATTAGCCTAATTTCCGTGTCCTATGGCACAGTTTAATACAAATTTACCCAAGATAATTTCACTTTCCAGGGCCTAACTTTCACAGGTATTGTGGCCTTGTTGGTGGGTAGCTCTTCTGAGAACTCCCTGGTATTATTGAAAGGTTTTGGTGAGCAGCAAGATATACCACAAATTACTATGGTACGAGCAGCATTAACATAGGAAAGAGGGTGAAAAAATGTATTCTTTAATAGCATTAAAATACCCGTGTAAATTCTCAGTCTCTAACAATCCATTTTAAATGGAAAAAAATTATCTTGCTTAATGAGATGAATAATTTGATGTTTCTGAAGATTATGGGTAATTTGGGTCCAGCCTGTTGTACAACTGCAAATAGCCAGCTGGCAAACTGTTTTAAAGTTGGTCTACAATCAATGTTTTTGAGCAACATAAATGTCCTGATCGATTTGTTGCCTCTGCAGTCTTTTTGGGTTATTCTGGGAGGGATGAACTCACCACATTCCAAGCTGCTGTTTTACTCTATGTTTTGTTCTTATTTTATTGTTTACCAACAGGTTTGGCTCATCAACTTGATGGGAGACTCTGCTCTTTTGTTGGAACTAATGTGCAGATGATGGCTCTACAGGCTCTTTCTCTCCAGTCTGCATTTTACATGAGCTGATTCCTTCCACAAAAACATTAAAGGAGTCATAAGCTGGTACTTCACTTACTATCTTCCTGAAGATGACTTTAGATCCATGCCTAACATTAAATATTCTGCTTCCTGGGTGATAACTCTTAAATTGAGTGTTTTCAGCAAGTATTGATTATCATTTTATTGCATTCTTTAGTTGTCAGTACCAAGAGCTGAGCAGGGAGGAGTAGGTGGCCTTGATGGTGAGATTCCAATAAAGTTTTGTGTGTCCTTTAGGGTTGAGGAGCACCATTGTGAATATGCTTGCTTATTTTTGATTGGTATCATTAGAGTCCTTCTTTGGGCAACAGCCTTTGCCCCTATTATGTTTTTGTGGGTTTGAACATTTTGTTTAAGGTCTGTTTTTCTAAAATAAATGTATATTTTTAAACTGTGAAATGTCATGTTAGTTCCTGTGAACCAACCTGTGGGCCTTACTTAACAGAAAATGTACATTTAGTATTTGCAAAACCCAGGATGATGCTGTAGCTACCAGTTTTTTCAATTTCCAGTCCTTCTAACTGTCAAGCCACACATTATTTTTCTGTTCTTTCTTGATGCTGAATATTTATGAGAGAGTCTTTATTTCCCCCCTTTTGTTCAAATTAAAAACTAGTTTGGTCACTTACTTAGGTATTGGATTGAGCACTACTTTTTGGAATTGTTTTTTTCTTTTGGTTAATGACAGTCACAACTGAGTCAGATAATATATCTAAGTTTAAAACTCTACATACTCAAGAACTCAAAAGAAACTTTGACTCCGATTGAGTTTTTATAGTGGCCCTTTAATACATTTTTAGTGTATGTGATATAATGTAGCCAAACTTCTACAGTACCTACATTTAGTCTTTTTTTAACAGAAGAAAGAGTAATAATTGCAGGATTATAGAACTGATCCTTTAACAAGGTACTTTAGTCACAAATCCCAGCCTCTTATTGCTAAAGGGGTTTATTAGCTATGGCTCGTTTGCTGTACAGTGTAAGGCCACGCAGCTTGGAATTACAAGTTTAATTAGGAGTTCACTAAAACATTCGGTCCCTGTGGTTCTGAAATAATGTGATAGTGTTCCTAATACCTTATCAAGGGATATTTCAATAGTGCCTTTAAGGTTATCTAAGTTATAAATTAGTGGGTTGTCCACATTATAATGCTTTATCCAAAATAAAAGATAGGTAAAGAATTTACCATCATTTGGAAGCATTGCTTATATCATACTGATTAAGAGTCAAAGCACTTCATCTAGCCAAACTATGATCGAGCACAACGTGAGGTTTAACTCTAAATGATACATAAGAAATACCGCCCCTCTAGGACACTGAGACTATACAGGTTCAAACATCTTTCATCTTCAAAAGTTTTTTTTTTTTTTATCTTAGCTGCACTTTGAGTTCCTGCAAAGTCTTTGATAAAATAAGGATGATGACCAAAGAGCAATGATTCTCTATTCTACTATCTGGTGGTTCATGTGAGATGTTTTAAAGTTTGGTCTGTGTTTATTTAAAGTTTTCCACCTTTGTATCCTGCAATACATTCAGTTTTGGTTTATATCTTATTTCAGAAAGTTGATCTTATATTATGTTGTTATTAATATTTATCTTATATCTGGTCTTCATAAACATTTTGTCCATAATTACATATGTTGATACCTCATCTTCTCCACTACTATTTTAGCCTTTGTGTTTCAGGTCCTCTTATGTATGTCTCTTGTCTAAAGTTTTAGGAATTATAAATTACCCCTAAACCCACCTCCCCTCCCCCCTTGAGTTCTGGTTGTGTTGAACTCCTGATGTGTCTACTTAACACATATGACCAGGAGTGCAGCTGCAATTAAAATGGTAATTTCATTTATTTACAATGTTGTTTTGCTTGACAACTTATGAATGAAAAAATATTACATTTGGTAAATTTAAATAAACACTGTGTAATTTTTGAGTCAAGTATTAGCTTAATTTGAGATATTTCAAATAAAGTATAGCCTGTATCAGTGCTCCGTGGGTGCTACTCTTCTTAAAAACTTACCATTGTAACTTGAGAGGATTTGATCAGTCACTGATTGAGTCATGTGACCCAGAGCACCGCTTTACAGCAGTCTGAGCTTCCCTTAAATATGAGAGCTTACTAAGTTTTTGTAAGGCTAAATAAACAGACATGAACCCTTACCTGTTCCGAAATATTTTGGTTCTTTGATGTAGAATTTAATCTAGAAGGGTTAAAATGACCTACAGGTAACTTCATGGCATCTCAATCTGCTCGTCCAAAGTGTCTTGCTATCAGAACTTAAAGCAGCAAAGGAGACTGTTTAAGTTTATCAAAAGCGGAATGTAACTATTTTAGTTACTACTTTCTGTCTCCTGCTATTCACCTGGATCGGACTGATTACCTCCGCTCTGACTCTGGCCTAATTTCCTGGTTATGGTTTTTGGTTCTCCCTTCTGGTTATAAGGTTCCATTTCTGCCTCTCTGGACCATTAATCCCTGCCAGTCCCCTGTTAAAACCTACCAGGATTTCTCCCTCAGAGGTTCAGATCAGAAGAAATCTCACCCAAACTCATCCATCATTGAGGAACCAAAATTCAAGATCCAAATGACTCTCTGGATTCAGAAGAATTTAGTGCCGTTCAGTCTGCATTCATCTTATTTCTGGAGTTGTTTAACTGCCACTAACCTGATTCTTCTGCACATAGTGTTTCATTTGCCCACTGCTGGAGTTTTCCTGTTGACCTGCTGAATTGCTTGAATTTTAACAAACTGTTTAAATGCCACTCTGTTTGTTGTGCCTGGCTGAATTCTGGGTCTCCGGAACTAATTTGTAACAGTAATGTACATTTTTAGCAAACTTTTTAAAGTTTCTAAAAACAAACAAACAAGCAAAAAAAAAAAAAAAATCAAGTTTGTGGTGTTTCCATTTGGTCTGAAGCAAAAGAACCAAGCGGCGCAAAATGTAATCTCACCATACATCGACGTCCACATTTACATTGTCATGCATGGCTATATTTAAACATTTTATTATGCGTACATCTGGGAAGATGCTGACTGTAGAAACAGCTGATCAGACATGTAAGGGTAAAAGTTGAGTATGTCAAAGCTGGAAGTGTTTCCATCTCCTGTTTAGCGCAACAACCATGTTTCACAAATCCAAAAAACATTTCAAGTGAGTGCAAAAACTTTTTAGCAAATTTGAAGGATTTAATTTTACTTTTGCAGCTTCCACCAAGTTTTTCCGATGTGATACTTCAAAATGAGAATTAGAAAAGACTGAGGGAAAACTCCCCTAGTGCTCAACTGTATAAAGACAGAGCTCTTCACTTTTGCTGTGGCATTATGATATTCTGAAGAGCTGTTGAGCTGCAGTCAGAACATTAAATTAGTTACTTAAGTTTCAAAGTCTTAGTGTACTGCAAATCAGTCTTAGATTGACGGGTTAATATGTAGCACCCATCCTTATTTCTACACAAAAGGGTGTGCTGCTTGAAGTCAGGTCTTCTATGTGGTTCACTTCAGGATCACAGACTATTCTCACAGGAGTCAATGGAGCACACACAGTAACATTAAAATTATACAAAAAATAAAAACAAAAATTATTATCAGCAGAAAAACCTGGAGAGATTTTTATAAGGTTAAGGAAGCCCCAGAACCCTTTGCCGATACTTTCCTACAATTCATACCATGGCAATGTATTTTCTTGCTGACCATCTTCAATATTCTTCAACTTCAAAGCAGTGAAAAAATATGTATGTATGTATTTATGTCCATGTAATTTATTTGCATATCTGTTAAGGTCTTTTTTTCATTCAGAAAGAACTATCCTAGTTTAAACCATCTCAGTCTAAACCCACCATATTTTCTCTGTATTGGAAACTATATGGTTTTATGTTGTCTAAATTTCTTTTATTTAGATTTTGGGACAAAAATGCCTGTCAATCATTGGCACAACTGCAGGTGTTTTTGCAAGGGGTTTCGTATATTGAGTGAGTGTTGGGTCTGATAGAAGGTGAGTCAAAACATAGAACATTTAAACTTATATGAAAAAGCTACTTAACATATGGCATGCAAAATAAAGTAATTTTTGATTTACTAAATGCATAATATACTGCAAAACATTTATTTTATCCTTAAAATCAATGTTTAATCCTTATGAAATATGATTATTATTATTTTAGAGGCAAGGCAGAGTGTAATGACTGTCAAGTAATGTTAGAATATAGATGGCAGGCAAACTTTAACTCAAATAAAGTGTCAGGACTTTGCTTGCAGTTGTTCTCTTGTCATTGCCATTCAAAGTGACATTATTGAACTTAAACTTAATCGTAGAGAATAATTATCTCAGCTCTGTTGGTTGAGAAATTTTGCAAGAAATGCAAAATGCTAATTGGTGTACTTGCCATATTTCCCTGTCTGAATTCTGGTCATTAGATTTGAATAAAATAATATATCTCTCTTCTTTGGCAGCAAATAAAGACCCAAGCATACAGGGCAAGAGGCTCAGTTCAACTCACAGAGCTGCAGCTCTTTGCCTGGTGATAAAGATTCAACCCGTTCCTTTAGCTCCAAGTGTAGTCATGTGTATAATTGCTCTGGGACTGGAAATGCACCATGTGTGAATATAAAGGAAGGGCCATTTAATAGGAAACACTGTCCAAACAACATAACTTCAGTTTGTCGAAATGTCCCATGTTACTGAGAACCTGCAGAGGATGAAGAGTGGTTCATGATAGTGGTTGCAAATTGTGAGAGCAAGGAAAGCTGACAGACAAGAAACAATAAAGAAGATAAAAAGTAAAGGAGGAAAGCTAATCATAACAGCCTGTAAAGGCAAGGAGAAAAAAGGCTTTTCAACAGGGCTAAAAAAGTAAGTGAGCAAAGAGTGTGGAAAAAGATGTGAGTTGAACTGTTGTTATCTGAGTTTTGATAGAGAACTATGTAAAAGCTATGGCCAAAAATACAAAATGGACCAAAAAAAACTGGTTTAAGGAAACTAAATGTACAGCTTTAGACTTGGTTTAGAACATCCATCCATCCATTTTCTCCTGCTTCATCCGTCAGGGTCGCAGTTGGGCTGGTGCCTATCTCCAGCAAACTACGGGCGTAAGGCGGGGTACACCCAGGACGCCAGTCTGTTGCAGGGCAACACATAGACACACAAGGACAAACAACCATGCACACACACACTCACACCTAGGGACAATTGAGAGATGCCAATTTACCTAACAGTCATGTTTTTGGACTGTGGGAGGAAGCCGGAGTACCCGGAGAGAACCCACGCATGCACGGGGAGAACATGCAAACTCCATGCAGAAAGACCCCAGGCTGGGACCGAACCTGGTTTAGAACATTTTCTACTAATTCAAAACAATTCCAACCCTCTGTCCCCGACTCTGCAAGTTCCTAGTAAATGGAAAAAAGTACTACCTATAGCAATATTTTGTTTTATATTATGGTTATTTGAGTTTGGTACTAATAGCCAGATAAATATGTCTTTGTTTCCAGAAAATGTTCTAGCAGTGAATATGGGCCTAGAGCAGATGGAAGCATGTAGCTTGTAGAAAAACAAGCAGAACTAATTCAACTCAAAGTGGAATTAACAGGTCTACACTAAAAAAATATTGCTCTCAAGTTCTATATAAAAACACAAAAGACCTGGGAAGCTGAAGAGAAAGGATACATGTTGTAGGACAGTTGGAATCACGTAAGCCACAGATAGTGTAGGTGTGAAACATGGGGACATGCGGGTCGGTATAGAGTGATTGGGCAAAATTCAAATATCTGATCGATTACCAGACCGAAGGAGAAACTAAACCTCCTCATATTGATCTGCTGAAGGCTAAGGGAAGGATGAGGCAAAAACATGACACTGGCCTCTGACCTTGGCCTTAAGCCAGAAAGCTGCCTACATGGTTTGACCTCCAGCCCCTGCAGATGTGACCCTGACAATCTTGTGGATATCTCTGCAGTGCTCCTGGACAAACTACCTGAGCCAAATGATCACCTTGAGAGAGCTTATAAGTATGTTAAAAGTTTTTATTTGTCTGAAACTTTGTATGCGGAATGTTATCAGAAGGTACATATAGATGATACAGTGGTATTGTTGCTGACATAGTATTGGTAGCATGATTCAATTACTTAAGCCTCCTTTTAACACAAATATTAAAGTGCAGACATATTGATAAATGATATGAGTACCAATAAATATTTGGGCTTAATCTTGTAAAAATTAAATATAAGATTTTGCAAAAATAATTCCTATAAAACTGAAGCTTAACCTTTGGGTTAAATATGATCCTACTTTTCTCTACTTCCAGTATTTTGAACTATCTTGCTACTGAAATATGCTATAAAAATAAACTTACCTGGAGGCATACACTATCTGACATTGCATGCATTGAATGCACGCACTATTTGACAGTTGGCTGGGTTCTTAATAATTAACCCCACCCCAAAGCCAATTTGGGCTGATTTAATGTGATGACAACATAAAAAAAACACGTCTGGTTTACACCATAAAACCTGCAGCTGAATTACAGTGGGCCTTATGTTATAAGCTGTAAGACATAGAACTACAAGCAATCAACTCAGCAGATTTTTCAGTACCTCCTGCATCATGGGGGACTCATTCAGATCTTTGTTTTAAAAATCCTAAGAATGTACTTACTGTTAATTATCTTGTTATGGTGGTTCCATCCTCCTACTGTAAGTTCAGATCACAGCCTGTGCCCAGCTCCAGTTGCTCCATGTGGGGTAAGTAATGCCTTTATCAATCTACCTGAGCTCAGAACAAAGACCTTCGTGTTCAAACACCAATTACTCCCTCATCTCCTGAGGCATCAGTGCAGGCCTAATTGGATTTAAATGAACCCCCAAATTTCCCTTTGTTACAGAAAATAATATGCAGGGCTTTTTAATTAAGATCCGATACAAACCCACATGGAGGGTCTGTAGTTGCTTTCATGTCCAGCTCCTCAAATAGAGGCTCAGGCTCACGTAGCGGACAGTTTGGTACAGGATGTGGCACAGCAGGAGATGTTTTGTTGTTGTTGTGTGTAGACTCTGTGTATGGCAGTGTGTAATCTGAAGGTATTTGCAGAGAGGAGAGGTGAAGAAGTTAATTAAAGGAGCTGCACTATGATTGATCAACTTACCAACTAGTTCAGTGTCAGACAGAAACTTTGGATTTCAGCTTGATTAAACCTTTTTAATTGTATCACAGAGGGAACTGTTCTGGAGGGAAGTAGAATAAATAATAAAACAGTAACTTTCAGCTGGCATAAAATAGTTACAACGCTGCACATAAACTCTTTCTCAGTCTGATTTGTAGAAGGACGCTAACATTTGCCCACGTTGCTTTCACCAGACCCTCTCTGTTCCTCCAAAAAAGGCGATTTCAATCAGAGACTCACCTGCAGGCAGTTGGTAGGCAGAGCTGCTTGTGTAACTTTTTATTTATTGTGTAAGAGACTGGAAAACAATGGCATATGACCGAAGGCAAACTGCTAATGTTGCTAACACTACATCTGGATAAAAGCAAACAAGACAAGTATATTTTCATGAGTAAAAAACATGGTATGAACAGGGGTCCAAACAAGCTCTATTTAAAAGAGAAACCTACTGTAAAACTGATTAAACATGAATTTTAAGGATTGTACATGTAAAATAGCTGCATATGACTTCTTCAAATACTTTGGTTATAGGACAAGCAATCTGGAAAACAGTTGACTAAAATCAACAGAATGGAGTTTAATTATTGGTATGGGAGAAACTAAATGTAAACACAAATGTAGAAAACTAAGCAAGACAAATACCAACAAAAGAGTCTGTATCTAAATATACAGAACAAGACATGGGAAAGAACAAAGAAAGCCAGGATGAAGGAATGGACAAATACAGAGAGACATTAATATGAATAATATGAACCAAAACACAAACAGGTGTAGATAATTAGAGAAAGTCCAAGTGTGCAGTGCTGTTGATACGATGCGTTCATCAGCTAACAGAGCCAAAAGACTTTATGAGAGACTCGATGTTTTGGGTTTTACAAAGCGACGATGATGCTTTAATGTGAATAATAATAAGGTTTAATGAGCAGATTTACGTTTTCAAAACATAAAATTATGAAGTTGGTGTCTGGTTATAGTTTTGTCTCGGGAAACATGGCAGCCACACAATCTCTTGTTTTTATCATTTCAGCAACTTAAATCATCTCTGCATCACAATAGCGGCTATTTTAATGCTGTTATTAGAACGTTTCTACTATGACAAAGTAGAAGAAACACTTTTTTAGCTTAAATTTTGATAGGAAGCGACAGCCGGACGCCAACTTCAGCCCGGTCCGTTTTGGGCTCTTTTTTTTTTTTCTTTTTTTTATGTAAACTGTACTTGGCACCACAACAATAACCCATATTTTCTTTTTTTCTGGGGATCGTGACCAATTGATGGGTCATTGCTGTGAGGAGAGCTGCTGGAAATGTGGGGAGCACCTTCCTATTGTGGCAAGGTGCAAACTACAGAGGGCCCGGGATTTGACCCCAAGACTCCCGGGTGAAAGTCACGCACGCTAACCAGTAGACTAGCCAAGTAGCCAAGGCGCATAATCAGTTGGAGGCATAGTGACAGGACCCCACACTGTCACACAATGTTCAGAGGTGGAGACGCCAAGGAGTGCAGGTGAGCACAGTGCGAACTATTAATGATCGGCCCTCATAACTCAACATTATGCAGCAATAAAATATATTTTATCTTTTAGAAAACAGAAGCATGAAGACATCCAGTGTTACAGTGGTTCACTTCAGAGAAGCAGAGCAGAAAGCTGAGGACGGAGATCAGATGAAGATGATGCTCCACATTTTAATGCGCTCCAACATGACTGTAAATCTGTTAATAAAACACCGTAAACAATTCCCTCTGTTGTTTTTGTGAGTCTGAGTATATTTGCAAACAAAAATCATTGTTTCTACAACTACTTTCATGGTTCAGGAAATGAATAAGGTATGATATAGATGAAGGAAATCATAGGCAGACGTCAGCTTTCCATAGTTTATTAACGTAGGTTTTTTTCTAGTACATACGTGAATAATGTTTTCTTCAGAAATATTTTAAAGAGTTCAAATACTCAAACTAAAACTTATCACAAACATCTTGAAGGTTATATCTGGACACCGTCCCACCACAACTGCAAGCAGGGATACATCCACACTTCATCCCATCATGTCCATCTGATTTTTAACGGCGCCTAAAGTAATTAAATAAATCAGATTAAAACGTCTTCATTGTTGCTTTGTTCTTTTGTCCTTCTGAATCTCTCTCACCAGTGCTGCCCCACGTTTATCAAATGTAAGCAGAATTGTTTTGGCTTGTTAGATCAGACACGATTGGCGTGGTGTGTTAACATCTGTAAGTTGCGCTTGGAGTTGAATCGTTTGATGGCTATTGTAACCCGTGTCACTGAAGAGTTGTTTGCCCTGGGTCGATACAGGTCAGTGAGCCATTGCCGCTGCCAATTTTTTGGCCAGTGGGAAATTGTTGTAGTGGATATCCAGCGTGACACCAAATGCACCCTGAATGGAAAGGGCTGAAAGGCCCGCAGTAAGTCTTAAAAATTTAAAAAAGTTATTACAAAAAAAGTTATTTGTTTTTATGTCATGCTTTAAAACACTTTTCTTGTCACCTTTAGAGTGGAAATGAAATGGTCATCCAAACTAACACGTTTTATGAGATTGTGTTTCACTATTATCAATAATTATATAACAAATGTGAAAATAATAAACGTATAAAAGAAAAACATAGCATTGTTTTACAATTTTTTGGCAAGGCGCTCCCATGTTGCAGTAATCTGAGCGGAGATGTCACAGGGTTGGTCTGTCCTTTAGCTGCCAGTTTAATATATTGGAAAAACCAGCAATACCTCACAACCGTAAAACACTTCAGAAATTTGGTTTGATGGAAGACGGAGCTATAACAACACTTGAGCATCTAAATCCCATTACTTATGCTTTAGAGCCAATTTACCATGTGTCTCGAGCTTTGGGAAGGAGAGAAGAGGAAGTTGTGGAACCTGTTGTGTAGATTATGTTGAGCAGAAAACTTCTGAGTCTAGCAAGCTAGCAGTCCATCGGACGAAAGGATTGAGCTTGAAGCAACTTTGAGTGTCTTCAGTTTTACTGCCTAAAAGCTGGGCTCTACTGACCAGCAAACACATTCTGGAGGCAGATCAGTTGCATAAATCTATCGTAATGTCAGGGTGCAAAAACACACTAAGCAGGAAGAGCAGAAACAGGTAAAGTTGTGTTGACAGGTACTAAGTCATCCACTATGCTCATTAATTCAAAAACAAACATCCATCATTTGAACTTAGTTCTCAGACTTTATCCCTGTTTGAGCCTCTTATTAAATACACTTTTTTATAACACCAGTAGCGATCAGGATGAACACATCACTGCAGCACAGGGTCCCTTAGCCTCAGGCAAGCGCAGTGGGTCCAAACCTCCAAAGAGAATTTCTTACTGTGATCCCCAGTTTCTATGGCAGGCAGTCAGTTTATCCTAAGGTCCGTCCTCGCCCTCACCATCCTGCAGGCTTTGTTCTTGAAATGCATTTACTGGTCATTCCAATATCACAGCGGTCCACTGTGCAAACATTGGTAATGCATAACTCACCGTGTAGTTCATTGTCCAGGTCAGCCTCCTGATGGCAGATGGACTCCATCAGAGCAGCCACACCAGACAGCGCTGCCAACCTGCTCTACCCCAAACACATTTACCGGTGTCAGAAATCCCACTGTAGTGCGTTCAGATGGTGCTATCAATCTGCAACCTATGACGTGCTATTAGTCTGTGCATTTGCATTGCCATCAAATAGCGTAGCAGGTAGATTTTTTTTATCATCGGCTCGTCAGCTGCTTCTTCTCTCAGTCTCATAGCTTAAGTCACATGGCAAATGGACTCGCAAGCTTAAGCAATGCGATTTGGATGCTTGAGTGTCCTTTCAGCCTTTTCTTCCATCATACCAACACTCTGTAGTGTTTAAGTCCTACAAGGAGGTGATTCCACGGCAAAAATGTATAAAATAACAATAAATTTTTTATTGTTTATATTTTTCACATTTGTAATATAATTATCGGACAATAATACACAATCTTGTGAATTAAGTTCGCTTGCTTGACCGTTTCTGTCAGGAAGCAGTTGTGGTGGAGGTGATGAGGCAGGAACCAGGATGCGGTGCAAAAAGAGTTTTTCTTTTATGAGAAAAATCCAAATGTGTACAGCAAACTGAAAATCCTCAGGCCAGGCAGCATGGCTTAAACAGAATCCAGGGTTTAACACCGGTACATACGAGAGGCAGCAAACTCACACGACTCAAGACAATAACTGACAATCACAGACAATCTCAGACTACTCAGACATCTTAGACAATCTCAGACGATACTAGACAATCACAGACTAGGACCCTACCATGAACAGAAGACACAAGGGGATTTAAATACACAGGGAGGTAATCAGGAAAACGAGACACACCTGGGGGTAATCAGGGGAGGACAGGACGACACGGAGAGCACATAGACAACAGGAAGCTCAAAAATGACACACAAAACTACAAATCATGAAAGGAGGAGTCGAGACTGGAGACGCTGGAGTGAGGTCCACCGCCAGCGCCGACCTCGGAAAGATCCAGACGCCGGAGGGACTGGTGGTGCTGGTTCAGGAGAAGATGGAGCTGGATCCGGAGACGCTGGTTCTGGAGATGCAGATGCTGGGTCCGGAGACGGCGCCGACCTCGGGGAAGCGTGAGATCCGGACACCGGAGGGACTGGAGCTGGTTCCGGAGTCGCTGGTGCTGGGTCCGCAGACGCAGGAGCTGGGCTGGCGGAGCGAAGGTCTGGCTTGTGAGGCGGGGGGCGGCCATCCACAGCTGCCAAGGCGGTCTAGCGCTCCCACTCCACCTCCCTCCAGAACTCCGCCAACCCCAGCATGGGATAACATGGAATCCAACAGTTCAGCAGCAAACTCAAGCTCGTCATGATCCCCAGCCGCCTACAGGCAGCACTGGGGTTTCCCTACGCCTCAAAATACTCCCCGATTGTGGCCTGCAGTAATTCCATGTCCTCCTGGTTCATGGTCAGTTTCGTGCCTCACCGTTCTTTTCTGGTCGGGTCCTTCTCTCAGGAAGCAGTTGTGGTGGAGGTGATTAGGCAGAGGCAGGAACCAGGATGCGGTGCAAAATGAGTTTTTTTTTTATGAGAAAAATCCAAACGTGTACAGCAACCTGAAAATCCTCTGGCCAGGCTTTCCTCAAAAACTCGGCTATGTAACTTGAGAGGTTCAGCTCCATCGCTGAATGAGTCATTTGACCCACAGTGGCACTTCACAGAAGTCTGAGCTACCTTATGCAAGAGTTAAGTAAGCTAAAAGTTGTTTTCAGTCAACAAAACAGATATTACACTCTCCTAATCAGACATATTTTGGGTTTTCTGATGTGGATTTAATCTGGGGAGGTGAAAGTGGTCTTGTTTTGGAAGTAACTAAATGATTAACCTCCTCTTCAAAGTTCTCTGCTTCAGATTCTGTTTAGTTTTGTGACAGTACAGGGCTGCCAGGTGCTTTCAGGAGGCCAAACCTACAAGTTACAGGTCTAATTGTTGCTTCTTACATTTATAAAGGAATCTGGCTTTACATATTATGAAACACTCTTGTTTTTTAATCTACTAGAGTTTAGGTTTAAAATACTTGTGATAATGTTTACCTTTAAAAGTTGCATATTTTTAATTTGAACAGCATATCTCATTGCAGAATCACCACTTTGCACTTCAGTGCTTTGTAAGACCCTTTCTTTGCTTTTGTTGTTGATCCTACCAGCATGTTTAGCTCAGGTGTAATTTGAACACTTGCACATGTTAAACAGATGTTCCTTCACATGTAGAGTCCTTTGCCTCTGGTAAAAGTGTAGAAACAGAAATGTGATTAATCTGAACATCACAGGTGCCACTTCCAAACAGATTATGCAGCAACTAAAGAACGTTCTTTGTCATTTTCAGACCCAAATGATTCAACGGAGCATTGATCTGCTTACTGTGTCATTGATAGAGTCAGACGACTGCTGCAGTTATTTACCTACTATTTTGCTTTGGCAAATCATGTCGAGATCCATGAGAGGGTGAATGTGACACTTTAAAAGCTGTCTTTTGGAGCTTTAATTACTTGATGTCCATTTCCACTGCAAAATAGGATAGAAAGGTACGATTAAAATACACACAGTTGGGCCAGTCTATCAGAGCCATGCAGCTAAAGGAATGGATTAAATTCTCCCATGGCTCAATGAATGAGCAGAGGAAAGAACAGAAGATGATTGAAGTACGCAGAAGTCATCTCTCGTTTGCAGATAGCAAAACCCTCTTTCTCGGTAACTCTGCACACAGTTTAGGTCATTTCCATTACCACGGCTGAGACTTTGGAAATTGATGATAGCGAACTGAGTGGAATACATATTCACACTCCACTTTCCTGATCTGTAATCCCCCTTTTTTTCTACAGAGAAAGAGGTGGACATATTAAGTTGAGCGAGAAAAATATTAGCCAGACGGAACATGGTGAGCAGCAGTAAGCACAGATGTATTTCCTTTGTGCATGCTGCTAGAGGTTTTTATTTTTCTTTTCATGTGTGCTGTCAAATTCCTATTCACCGTTCAAATCTGCTCTAACATACAAATCCAATTACAGCCACCTCACTATAATCACAGGCATTGGTTGCTTTTCTTCAGAAGAGCAGTGTTTGCAAAGGAACCTTTCTAGTGTTGGCTTTGCAGAAATCAGAGAGCGAATGGAAATCCACCTGAAACTGTGTTTCCACAGGCTGATAGAGAGTGATCGGGACTTTCTTGTTCTCTCTTTCCTTGCTCTTTTGATGTTGAGAAAATTCGTCTCTCGTTCCAAACGTAAAGCGGAACAGTTCCCAGCAGTTTGCGAATGAATTAATCATGATGATTAATTGGCTTTCAAGTTAAATATCCAGTGAGCGATGTCAGGCTGCCAGACATCACGGTTAAATTGACAGGCCTTTAAGAAGAAGCAGATTGATTTACACAGCAGCTAATGAATACTCCTTCACCCAGAAAGAGAGGAAAGGTAAACAAGTCTTTTCTTTCCACTCCTGCCATCTGTTTTGTTCAAGAATCCCCCCCCCCCCCATCCTGATCTCTAACATGGCTAAAAGTCTTTTAATTGAAACAGAAATCCATCTTTTATATTACTTTTCACTATTATAACTGAAAAGTTTGGACTAAATGATGAAAATACACGTTTTTCAGTGATAGTTGTAAGTCTGCCACTGAGTTGCAAATTTCTAAACACCTTCAGAATGATTTGCATAAAAACAGAAGTTTTATTTTACATTTTTAGCTAAGGCCCAAAACAGTTATCAACTTTTACTGCTAAAATCGAGTTTTGAATTAGCTGTCGTGCAGCTCATCTCTGAATACATTATGCACTGCTTCAACCATAATAACTGAGTATATGATAAAACACAACTTTTTTCTGACGTTCAATGATATTTACCATTGCCTGTTTAAGGGTCACTTTGGATCATTAAAAGAATGTATATTTTCTAAATGGCCAGAAAAATAAAGAGCAACTTTATTGAGATACTGTTTTTTTTTACCTGTCTTCAAATATAGAAAATGTACATAAACTAAGATTAATTTGTGAACTTCTGATAGGTTAATATATGACATTTGTGTTAAATGTAAGTACAGATGCAGACACATTTTTTTGACAACTTTTCAGACAAAAACTATTTCCAAGTCTGACGTCGTTGGAAAATTTTACAGAAATAAGCCAAGATACCTGGAAGTGAACTGTGGACCTCTTTAATCTGCTTCACACTTGAGCACAGTCTCCAGGAACATGGAGTCAAGTTTATCTGTCTGATCAACATATGTTGGTAAAAACACGATGAGAGCGTTTCTCCCTGAGATTCATGTGTTTAGGATTTAAGACGATGCTTATAGTGCTATTATTCACAGTGAAACAAATCCTGTACCGACATGTGCTGCAAGGCCACTGTGAGTATGAGAGGATGTCACTCAAAAAGCAAAACGAAAAAACAAAAAAGGCAGATCTATATATATCTTTCTAAAGCATTTTGTTTTGCTCTGATCTTACCATTCTCAAAATGATTAACAGTAAATTCAGAAGGACCACATCCTGTACTAGAAATGACCTCTCCAGATCCATAAGCTTTTTTTTTAATTAGAGTGTCTCTTACTCGCATTTGGATATTATGCTTGGATTTACAAAGCAATGAATAAAGATAAAGTAAATAAATAATTCATTGCAACCACAATTTACCTAAGTGTAAAAAAATACCTAAGTGTAAAAAACAGTTTCTGTAAATTTTAACACTGTTCATATTCAGTACTGTTTGGTGTTCAAGCAGTGAAAGACTCCAGCAGAGTGAGAGCTAGCAGCTTTTTCTTGCTAAAGCCAATGAATTGACTAGAGATTCTCCTGACAGAGATTTTGTGTCTTGTTTCTAAACTTAGTTTTTTTAAAGCTCTGACTCACCTATTTCAGCCTTTTCCATTTGAAGTTTTGAACAAACAGATGGAAAAAGGATGAAGCAGAGCAAGTTTGCTGCAGTAGGTTCAGTCTTCACGTCATCTGCCGACTGCTATTCCTTGTTAGGTAGCAGCTTAATGCCCAGTGTTGGGAAGAATACCTTTAAAATCTAACAGGTTGGAATTATAACTAACACTGTAGAGGTTATTCAGCCTTTGCAGGTATAGTTTCTAACATGGTAAACAAACATCAGACAGGCCTGTTGTTTTTAAGTCTCACTTTAAAACAAATGTAGAGATTGGCTTTTAGAACATGAGAATGTTTAGTATCCACTGTCTGTTTGTACTATGGTATTGTTTTTTTTCTGTTTTCAGTTTACAATCCAATTGTTTACATTCATAACATTAATATAAACAAGCTTTGTCTGCATGTGATTGCCTAAGTCCCGTGAGAGAAAAACCTAATATAATCATGACATAATAACCAAGTACCTCAGCTAATATTTACCTGTTCAAAAATCCACAGCAAAGTCAGATGTATTGTTTTTGAACTTGTAGCGTGATATGGGCTGAGTTTGTTAGACATGAAAAGCAAAGCTTGCAAAGAAATAGAGAAGCAGCGAAGAAGCAGCGAAGAAGCAGCGAAGAAGCAGCGAAAAAGCAGCGTTTAGTTATTAAGCTCCACAAATTGGTAAAGAGCTCCCTGTAAAAGTGCTGAACTCCTTACTCTAAACAAAGCTGAAAAAAAGCTTTATTTTAGAGTTGCCTTTTACTGAGCAATCTACACATTATTAATTCTGTTCAGTCTAACTTTTGCTCCATTTTCTTACTAATTTTATATACATAGTATATATA
>JAUZNJ010008550.1:0-18126 GCA_034780135.1 Jordanella pulchra
GGATTGCCGTCTGCTCCTGGCTTCCTTCCTGAGCAAACCTTCCCTCGTGACGCCGTGGTGTTTACCCACTGGATGCCTGAACTCTCAGTCTCTCTTCTCCATTGCTCACCTGGATTTCCTACGCCCACGACTGGCAGCTCAACCGCTCCTGTAGTCTCTGACCACCTTGAGCCAACCTGTCCGTTTCCCACCGCACTCCTTCACTGCTCCTGGACCCACACAGGAAAAAAGGACCCCAGATACCAAAACCTCCCTTCAAAACCTGGAACCAATCTCCTAACAGTAAGACTCATTGTTACAACGCTCTGCAACTCAGTTTTCCCACTGGCCGTGAACTGCTTCAGCCGGTGTTACCACCCTGGACCTGGCTCTCGCCTCGCTCCTCAGTTCATCTCTTAAAATAAACATCTTAAATGTAATTAAGCTCTTTTGTCTTGGTGTTCTGCATGTGGGCTCGGCACTTAAAAAACCCAAACATGACATTAAGGCAGGAGATTAGATAAATATTCTGGTGTCTGATCACTCAATGTCTTATATTTCAGCACTAATTCTTTACAAAAAAAATTACAATAGCATAAAGAACAGGTATAATATGTCTGTGTAAAAATGTCAAAGAAACCTGTCTAACTTATGAGCAATCTTCAAAGAATCCAGATAAGGAGCATTAAACTGGGCAAAAAAATGCACCTGTAAAAAGTTAGAGGGTTGGTGGTAATTTACAGACTGAGTTCGTAGTTGTGCAACCCATCAAAACAAACTAATTGCATTTGCTACTGGCAGTTTAAGAGTGGCTGTAAAAGAAAGATGAAGTTCTAAGTAATAAATAAGTTATCAATTATAGTAAGATTATATAACAGTATCTATAATGAAGAATGTTATTTAAAGACTCCTGGAGAGACGGAAAACATTTTAGAAAAAGTTGGTTTAAAGTCCAGTTACCTTTAATTTAAGCCTGTTTTAAAGTTATTTATGATGCGCTTTGGAGAAGTATCTTAAATTTCTACAAGCAAATGCTGAAAAAAGCAGATAAATAAAAATAGGTAATAAAAAATTAAAGATTAAAAAAACAAAAGTTACTTAAAAAAAAAATCTATCGTAAATCTGGAAAAAGCTGATTTTGTTTGCTCCTCTCCCTTACAGAAAGTTGGACCTGTCATACTTACAATGACATTGTAGTCTGGATTTACTTTTCATGTTAAGGATGTGCACCTTCATGTGCCCCCTAATGTCCCTAATGACTCGGTGATGGATTTCAACCTGGAGAGACTCACACTGAGAAAAGATGCAATTAGAAAGGGTTTTATTGACATGAATAAACATTCATGTCCATAAATATGTTCAATGTGTTATTGACATGTGCCGCTCAGAGTTTGATGTTGTCAATTGACATTTGCTTTCATAAGTGACTTAGGAAAAGGATTAGAGTACTCTTCCCCCCAGGGCCCGAACACTGGTGGTGGAATAATCCAGAGGATGAGTGGGACTAAGAAGAGCCTGAGAGTGAGCGAGGTGATGAGGCAACAGTGGGTGACAGTTTGGTTGATGTGTAAGAAGGAAGCTGGGCCAGAAGCTAAATGTTGGACATCTTAAAAGATGATTGGCTGTGGAGGAGGTGCAGTCCTGACTTTAATCGGTAGGAGTGGTGCCGCTGAGACTGATACATGTCTTCCTGATTGAATTTTCACTTAAGCTGCATTTATTTTATCTATTTTTTTGATTAATTTATTTTCCCAACGTACATCTTTTTTACCCAGAGATACGTTTCCACTATTTTTATTTCCAACTGCACAAATATGTTCCCACTCCCACAGTATCTCACCCTGTTGTCTGTCATTGCAACAATGTTTCCTTTGTGGCAAAAATTAGCACAATTTTTTTTGTGCAGGCAAGTTTGCACCTTACCTTTCTTTTGTGCTAAATATAGATGCAATAACTGGGCCTACTGACAATTTGAGATAGTTATATGAATGGTAAGTATTTACATTCGCATTTCCTCTACCCAAAAATGTGTGCAGTTCTGTCATTAGAATATGATCTGCAGATTCTTGAAGGTACACTAACTAAACAATTGGCACCATCTACTATGAAGATTTTGGCAGATGAAAATCCTTTGCACGTTCTAACGATCTCAACGTGTTTCAATATATACAAGCTCTTCAAAGATCAGGCTCTAAGTGTGTAGAATTAAGATATATATTTTTGGTCCATTTGCTGCATCTTATGTTTCTGTGGATCTGTGAAGGTTCTCATTCACCCAGGTCATAGTAAAGCTTGGAAAGTTCAGTTTAGGCAACTGGACGGGAAGTTTCCTAGAAGACGTTTTGCCTCTCATCCAAGAGGCTTCTTCTGTTCTATCTGATGCTGAGGAACACTGAGATAGAAAGTGCCTTGTATGTAGGTTACAAATTATGTCTGAGACCACCTCCTCTGTCAAGGGATGGTTTTTCTAGTTTAACAATGATGGCTTCTTTGAGCCCCTCTCAAACCATCTGTTTTTCTTAGCTAGAATGTGGACATTGTTGTCCTCAAACTCCTCAGGAGAGGACTCCTACACCTGTCCACCTACACCTAAAGGCTAAAGGACAATCCTTTTGAAGGGAAAAAAGTGATAATAGTACTAAAATCTTTGATTAAATTATAACTTATTAGGTTTGATAAACACACAGTAATTGCTTAGTTGTGATGGTTATTCCTATCCAAAATAAACATTTCAAATATCTTAAAAGTCATTCTTAATAATGACATTACTTTTTCCATTCATCTGTATTGGGCTTTTACTTCCTGATATCTAAAATATTACAGATTTCAAAAGAATAGACAGGTTAATTTAGCCACTTTAGATTAATCAAAACAAGAAGAAATTAGGTAGATCAAAATTGTAATTAAAATGAAATACTATTTTACAATGACTAATTTGACTGACTTACTGACAGTATCTGTATTAGCCTGAGACATATTGATATTCTTGTGGTAATAAGATGCATGATTATCCAAAGATCTTAGAATTTAATGTTAATTTATACCTGAACAGTAAAATTAGATTTGTAATTCACACATAAATGTTAGTTTTGTTGAGAGAAAGGAGTATAATAAGCAGTTGAACTGACCTCATCATTTTCTCACAGTTTCTTTGATCTAGTTTGCCAAACACTGCTTGAAAGAGTAGTGAAGGTTAACATTTTGCAGTTGCTGTTTAGGGAAACATTTTATTCTATTTATACCCTATAACTTGACTGAGAATACAGCTTTTTTAAATGAGGTAAACTTTTAGAGAAACATAAAACCTAGGTATATAAGATGAATGGAAACATGATCATGTAGAAATGATGCAAACAAAGGTCAATAGACCATCTTCAGGATATACTGCATCCTTCAGCCATTAATAGCATTGGCTACAGTTGTAATCCTAAACAGAAATGACTAGGATAAGAAAATCTGCCTGCCAATGCATGTAAACATCTGAATCTTAGCCTATTGATGATGATTATGTTGCTTGGACTGGAGACAAAATCGTTTCAACAAGGAAGAACCCATCCAGAAGAGCTATTCAACTTTTTGGGATTTTTAAAGCTCTATTATTGAGATGCCTAAAGCTTTTTTGCGCTGAAAGTTGTTCTTTTTTAAAGGATGGACTCAGGGTGCTAAGTACAAATACACAATCCATTATTTAGATTTTAATTTGTAAAAAAACAAACTCTTTTTATAAATGGTCTTCCTTTCCATTTTACACATATGTGCTACTTTATTATGGAGTTTTGCAGGTGGACATAAACGTACAAAAACTCGAATATGCTTTCAGATTAAAGCCATGATTTTAGGTATCAGCAAAGCACATGCAATTATTTTACTTTCCTTTAAATAAATAAATATTTTGGGTTTGCCCTTTGAGAAAACCAAACTTTCCAGATTGTGAGTTTGAGGAAAAATTTGGAAACATTAATGAAATCTTTTAAAAGAAATAAATGAATATTTTAGCCTCATGCAGCAAATGTTTTTGCAGCATAAAGATTTAAGGTTTGTCTGTAAGACAAATAGCATGACGTTTATCTGGTCGAAATGGTGGAAAATAATAGAGCAAACATTTCTCCAGTTATCTGATATCCAGTTAATGGTTTTTTTTTCTTACAGGCAGAGTAATCCAACTTGTGAAAACACATATTTTCTCTCTCAAGGCCCACTGTAATTACAGTTGAAGAGGAAAATTAACAGTGTTTTTCGCACAAATAGATAAACTTGTGTTCATTAAAATAAATGCGCTGGGTAAACCCATTGTCTTAAAGCTGGCTGCCAATAATGTTGAGTGTTTTTATAAACAAGGTTTTTATAAAGCCGAGAGGATAACAGAAATGCTGTCCCCATCAACATGGCACTTTGTTGTATTTTTTAATCAGTGAGAGCGTGACTTGATAAAAAGTAAACTTCTATTTCTATAATCATGGCAGGAGGAATGAGGAAAACTGGGGCAGGGGGGAACCACTGATAAAAATCATTAAGTCTGCGTTTTTTGGGGGGATTTTTTGCAAAGAAACACAACTATAGGAAATATGTTTGTTAGGAGGAAAATGAGCTGTGCAATAAGAAATATATATTACATTTGAAACAAGAACAAGGATCCACATAGTTTGCTGATAAAAATGAAACCATTTCTCATTCCAAAAGATCCCTGAGACTGTGAGAGGAAATTGGAGACTCACCTGCAAGATTCAAAATCACTCTTTTCTACTGATGTATCAATTTTCATTTGCATCTCAGTTGGAAGAATTATGATATTCATCATTTTTTTTTTCTTCATGAAGAAACTGATTTTCACGCATTTGAAACGTTTCAGTGCCAGAATCTGTTCTTGAATAGCAAGAGACTGCAAATCAGAAACTCTTTGTATTCTGTTTGTGGATTCCTCACATCGCCTTTTTCTCTTATGCATGAGTCTACATGTATTTTAAAGGGTTTTCTTTTTTTTTTTTCATCAAATGCAAAGGCTGATAGATCGATGGAAAATGTGAATAGTCATGTGTTTGCTTCCCTGGCCTTACAGTTGGAGAGGTGACATTAGAAGAACAGAATGCCCCCAAATGCCACCCCTGCTGACTATTTACCAAGTGCCACTAAGTCAAATAAATATGGCACGGCTTTACTCAAACACTGTAATCACTGGGGTGGTCACAGCCTCAGACACAGAAAAAGGTGACAGGCCTTAGTAAATACCCACAGTGCCCTCTACTGGGAGCAGAGAAATTCACATAAAACGTCAATTTCTGACTGGAGTTTTATTAAACAGGGGGTCTCGGCTTTTAAACAATATCAATCAAAATTGAATTTTTGTTCCATTTTTGTACTTTTAATGGCTTCTACCTCTGCTATTCCATGATTAAGCTGCGTTAGTGTTCTTATGAAATATAAATTATAGCCATTTTGAGGCTCGGCATTGAGGATACCTTTATTATTCTTTAACACAACTGAATATAGAAGACAAAAAAAGTGCCACACACAGAGCAGATATTTTGACAACACACAGGGTGGTCCATTTAAACTCCAAGCTCAATCCAAGGAAGAGAGATGTGGAAGTGGTAGTGATCATAACTATCCTCTGACAAGACATCAATATACATAAGACTATTTTAATGCAGGAGCTGTCTGATAGCTGCTGCCAGCACAGCAAGCGGAAGCAAATACTCAAGAAGCCCCCCTAGGACAGGGCGTTTCTCTGAGGCTTTAATCTTAGCAGCGCAGAGTGTGCAAAATTATGATCTTATGGAAATGATGCAAATAATCACGCTGCCATCCTCCATTAGTATGTCATGGCCTTGAATTATGCAATGTTATGCATAGTGGTCTGTCCACCCACCACTTTTGCATTCAGAAAGCAGGGTGATGGCTTGCATTTCTGATAAATATTGCAAGGAGGATACATTTGGCACCTCTACCCCGCCACATAACTCAGCACACTTTCCAGCCCAAATGTTACTGAGGCGTAACCTGCCGTGAGAGAGCTTTTGGACTTTGTCCTTTCACCATTTCTTGATGATTATCTTTACATTTCTGTGTAATTGTGCTATTGGTTTATCTCATTATAAAGAAATTATGATCATTCTGCCTGTTCCATTAAAATGAAAATGTATATTTTGTCATTGCAATTTCAAAGCTCGGTTTGCATTAATTTACTGCTGCTACTAAAGACAATTACAACAATCATCATTTATATAAAGTAAGAGATAACTTAACTTAAAAATGGCTAATTGCTAATTCTATTTTTTTCAGGTAAACTATTGATGGCAGACCAGAATTTAAAGCATTAGTTAAAGTATTTATTTCACAACCGTAAATGTTAGCTTGGATTTGTTGTGGATGGTATTCCACAGGCTGCCCCAAATATCATTTTGCATTGTTTTCCTAACACTTGTCTTAGACTCACTAGAACTGACAAATACAGACAAGATATTTCATAGAATTAAGTGTTTATTTTAAAGTTAACACAGCTCTGGTGACAAGCTTAGATTTCCAGTTAATGAGCATGAATGTTACTGATTCTGATTCAATTTCCAGATTAAGTGATTTTAATCTAATCTTGGATTTTCTCTGGTCCCCTTTAAATATTGTACATTCAGTAAACACATCTCAATAAAAAAGTTGTATTTATTTGCTAATTTCAGGATGTTAATGTATATTTTATTTTGATTAACTTACAATAAATGAAACATTCAAGCCTTTATTTCTTTCAGTTTTGATGATTAAGGCTTACAGATAATAAAACACACAAATTAAGAGATTCAGAAATTTGAATAATGTTTTAAATAAAATTGTGAACCTTGGAAAGTAATGGTGTCACAACCTAATCAGCTAATTAACTCAGAACACCTGCAAAGGATACCTGAGCCTCTATGGTCTCCCAGTTAGGAGAGTGGGCACGTTTTAGCTTATATTTACCAGGCTAATATTATATTGTTGTAATAATTCAGCCATGACGACTGTTGAATATTAATGTCTTGTGATAAAAATTTGGTTCTGTGTCAGAAAATCAACTAGCTCAAATTAGCGTAACAAATTCTCACAACAGTTGGTAAACATCCTGCCAGAAATATGTCAGAATCCTGTTAATGGCTCCGAAAAACCTGTTTTCACTTCAATCTCTTAAGGGATGTTTGACCTCAGTGTGGTAGGGCTGTGCAAATATTAAACCAACAAATTCAAACTGATGCCTGAAGTTGTTTAAAAAATGTTTTGAAAATGTTTGAAAATTCACATGAAGCCTTTAATGAGTGCATGTAAAAAATGTAAATGCTTCTTTTGTGCAAAATATAAAAATCACTCTTTAAATTCTAATGTGACAACACTGGTATGTTAATATTATTTGCTACCCATGTTTTAGTGCACATATATCCTCCTTTTCCTTTAAATTTAAAACCCATTAGTTTATTCTCCTTCGGTGTCTTTGAATGCATTTCCTTCTTCCCATTTTTTTCCTCAAATAGCTTTAAAAAACATCATTAGTTGTACAAACTTAAGAAAATAATTAAAAGCGTGCAGGTAAAGACGTTTTTTCAAAAAACAATGAAAAAAAATTACCACAATTCTTCTTCAAGGGGCTGCAGGACACATTTTTTGGCTGGGTTTTTCATTTCAGACATGGTGCTTAATCCTCTACTAAAGAGCTGTTTGACCAGAGAGAGAACAGGGGCGTTTATGCAGGTTTAGTCTGCTGAGAAGTGGAACTAAGACGTGTTCAGAACACGGATTGTGGCTTGCCTCTGGTTATCTGCGTTACACTTGCCAAAGTATACAGAGAGAAAAAGGCCAAGTGGAGCTAAAATACTGTTCCTCTTCTGTAACTAATATTGGATTTACGGTCCAAAAAATAAAAAATAAAACAATCTCAGTCTTATCAGTTCATCCTCAGGCAGATGTTTGTAACATTTTGCTTTTAAAGACATTAAACACACACGTATTAAAGTTGAAATATAAGTGTTAATAATGAATTGCTTTTATTGTTTTATATCTTGTTTCAGTGATCATGACTGCTGAAGACTGAAGACAGAGCTGTTATTGGAACAAGCAAAGTGTCCCTTTCCACCGTAAGAAAAAACAATTTCTAGCATTTAAACTAATGACTCTTTTGCATCACTAAGGAGACAGTTTGGTCCACTTTGCCTAACTGACTCTTTTTTCTAATTTAAAGGCTTTGTTGATTCATGCTGGAGCATCTCATTCAGGTGCAATTCTTTAGTTTGACTAGGCCACTCAGAAACCTTCATTTTAGGTTCTTTTGATTTAGTCGATTGCTTGGGCTCAATTAAAAAACTGGAACAATGACCTCAAGTATTTTTGGAGCAGAGAACAAACTTAATGAAACCATCAATTACAGTGAAACATTCAGCTCCACTAAAGCAGTCCCAGATCTTCATCCTACCAGCGCCACATTTCCCTGGTGATGTCTTTTTGATGAACCTTTGATTAGACGTTGGCCAAATGTTACAGGATGCAAACCTTCCACTTTTACTTGATCAGTCCCAGAACATTTTTCCAAAGTTTTTTTGGTATAATTTACTATTTTCTGGTGTTATTTGGTGTTCAGCCTTAGAAATCCACCTCAGACAGTATTGCTGCCCAACAAGTCCTACTTGAACTTGACAGTTAAGTGAGGTCTGTGGTGCATCAAGCTTCAGTTATTTCTGATCTCCTAGATGAGTCAATGTGCACTTAGGGTAATATTTATAGGTCAGCCATTCCTTTCACCCCATCTACTGTTTGAAACATGTATGCACTGCTTTATTGTTGCCTCCTATAAGAAAATAAGACGTGGGCCTTAGAGCAACCAGTGGGTTAAAGAGAGAGGGCATCTGTGTATGATCGAACCTTTAGTCTTCAACAAATTTGAACAATAAACAACAGTAATACGTGTTGTTTAGAGACGCGTCTAAAAGGGTCATGACATAAAACATCGAGGCCCAGAATTGAGTAAGCCTGAGCTATGCCTGAAATCGCTGAAGGGGTTAATCCTAGCTCTAAATTCACAGTATATTACAGTTTGTGCCTACGCTAACCTCTGTTAACCACTAGAATATAAGGTGACTTGATCTTCTCAGTCTGGTTTTTATTTTTGCATCACAAGCAGGACTGGGTCTCCGTCCTCATGAAACCAGGGTAAACTATAGGAGCAGAGAAAGCTTGTAGAGGAAGTTTAATGTTCTTAGACATTATTCTGCATCCATATGGATGTCAGTTTAACACTCCCTACTGAGCACTGCTGCAGAGATGAAATTCCCTGATGGATGTGGCCTAATTCAGCTAAACAATTTGTGTACTAAAGAAAATGTTTCCAAAGAAGTTTGAGGATTGGTTTTGGATGTTTACCTGGTCTAAGAACAGGTCTGATACATAAAGGCTGGCAGAGTCCAAGCCTCAAAGGGTCAGAGGTTTGTTTTTTAAAACCTATCTTAAGGTGAACTGCATTTTTTAAAGACAGTAACTAATTTCTACCACCCTTCACAGGAGCAAATATGTCTATTTTTCCACCTCTGTGAAGAACACATACGTGTGGATATTTCAAAGGACAGTTTTGCAAAGGATTAGTTTTTACCGGTGATGCATAGCAGCCCGACGTTATTACTCTGTATTCTGAATTTGAGCAGTGAGAAATGTCGCCTTCTATTTGACAGCTCATTTGTCACTCCTGTAGGCTTTTGTGAGTCATCATCCTTTCAGTATCCAGACCTCAACCTGTCCTTTCGAGTGGAAACATCCCTGGACCTTTGCCTGCAGCCAGTCATACCTCCACCTCTTTAGCTGTGGTATAGCGACCCAAACACAGCATCTAATGAGAAGAGAGCTGACTTTATTTTTTTTACCACCAGCAGACAAATTTGTCGACTAACTTTACAAACATTTGATGTAATTTTTAGGTATTTATAAAAACAGTTATGACAGCATATCTCTTAACCATTTTCATATTTGTCACAGTACAACCTAACAGGAACTTTGTGTAACAGACTAACAGGATTCATGGCAAATGAGAGGAAATGAAACCTCCACCCATTATCTATACCCACTAATTCCATACAGGGTCACGAGGGGCCGATTCTCCTCTACAGCAGCCGGGAGGTCAGGTACGTCATGCATAAAAAAAAACAAAGCTGCAAACACATAACCACACCTGAGGCCCATCTACTAACAGATGACTAATGAATTTTAGGAGTAAGAATCTAAAGTTGTTTCTGCGCTGATGAGACTCCTACAAACTACAATAAAGGCCAGGAGACTGAGATAAACCAACTGAATTAACACTGTTGGAAAAACAAGCCTCCCGTCAGCCTAGAAGAAATACTGTACATTAACATGTAGAGGAAAGACGCGATTAAAACATTATGCAGCTGCTCCAGCATTTAAATTTTCTTCTCAAATTGAGACTCGTGTTACGCTAATTTGAACAAAAGTACTGAAGCGATGAAGAGAGCTCGAGGGCTTAATAAGTAAATGTTAAAGAAGCTGAATGAATAAATTGGAGCAGCCTGTCCTGTGATTGCAACGGCCCTGTTTAAGTATGCATGCTAAAGAGGTGGAGCAAGTTCACATTTAGAAAAGCAACGCTACTCGATTGCAGCGCAAGTCTTAAATCCTGCTGATTTATTTCATAGGGCGATCAAGGAAGCAACTAAAAGCTTTTAATGAATGTTTTGGGAAAAATACATGTGATCACTTATTTAAATTAGAGGTTTATTTTAATTTTAAATAATTACTCTTCTCATGTTTAGGATGACAAATGAAAACTGTCAAGGATAACCTTGAGAAACGTAACCCAGCTGACTACAAACGCTTCTGTCTCAAGTGATTTTACAGTTGAGGGAAGATGATAAAAATATTCCTGGCATGGCAGCACTTCTCAAGGTGAATCAACATGCATGATTTACCTCCATCTAATGTTGTTGATATCCAGTGTTGTATAAAGTTTTAAGGACAAACATATAAACACTTATCGTTCAAAACTGCTTTAATGACAGCTTTTCATATTTAAAAAAAAAAAAAAAAAAAATCTTATGTACAGTAACTTTCTATTAGTGCCAAAGGTTGACCAGCAGCATCCTTCATCGTCGATGGGAACAAGACTGAAGCACAAACTAGAGGATGATTTGGTTTTTGAAGCTTCGGTTCAGGTCTTTGTGTGGAAGAACAATCGAGTTCAGTATAATCACCTCAGAAGGAATGTTCACATTGCAACCTGAGGAGACAAAGCAAAGAGAAAAAAATACATTACATTGATCCTTAATACCTCTCTTCTTAGCTGCTTTATTGAGACTAAAACTAAATTAATCCTCAAACAGAGTCAGAGTGATAAGAAGGTCACCTTATAGATGAAAAGAAGGTCAAAACTGACTTGAAGGGAAATTTTAACTCTACGGTACTTTTAAGGTTTATTTAAAATAATGAGAATTTATGTAAACAAAGCTTTAGCCTTTGTCAAAGTAGACACCAACAAAAGTATTCATACCTTTTTTTTACCCCCATCGCCAGATTTTGTTAAATAACCAGAATCTTTAATCTAATTCAATGGAATTATACATGATTTCATTTGTTTTTAGACTCAAGCTGAGTGGATCTTATGATCTCTTCTAAAAGTATTCTATATCTGCTTTTTCTTTGTTTTATTTCCATGGCTTTGTTCCTTGTTAACTCTTATGAGGTCCAATGAGGCTGAGCTGTTCTACAAAAAGAAGAAAAGGAAACATTTTAGTGTCGAGATAAGAAAATCCCTGCATATCTTAAACCCCAGTGCCTTTCATTATAGACCAGAAACTTTAGAAAACCAAGTATCCTCTTTTTACATTCACACAATTCAAAGCTACGTCATGATAGCCTGTAAGAAAATAATCCCTTTAAAATGAATTTATGTTAAGGGTTTTAAAGCCAACACATCTGAAATGGTGTTAAAAAGAACCTTTTGCAAGACACTGAAACATCTACTTGTTTTAATTTAGTCATTCAGATTAAACATAAAAATGTAAACATTTCCCATTTAAAAAAGGCAGAAATTTTTCACCAGTAGGTTTATGTGGTTCCTGTAATATAAGAATTTATGTTTTTAGTGATAATAACTGCAACATCATTTGTCAATCCCTGATGTCAGATAATCAGGTCCTGAGCAGAACAAAAAAAAAAAAAACTTTCGGTTGTTTTAAAAGAGATAAATTGAAAGAGAGGCCATGGGACGTGTGTGGGAAAACCTGGCAGAGTTATATCCATACTCAGCAGATTCCAGGGAAGGCATTTCAGGAGTTTGGCAGGCAGCTAAAAGGCAGATTTGCAGATGCTTGGCATTAATATGCAGAAGATGGATCCTTTGAGTTGGTTTAAAATCTTGTCGAAACAACTGAAGCAGTAATGTCTTCGACGTGTGGTTAGACAACCTCAGAAATCCAAAATAACCATTTAATAGATAAATATTTTTATAAACCTGCATTCAGGCAACATTTGCTACACAGTTGGAGATTCAGATGAGAGAAAACAATAAATCTGATTAAAGTCAGATGTGCTCTTCTGTTTTTTGATGCCTGTTTTTTCCTCCTGACTCTACCTCAACAGTACATTAAAATGCCCCTTTTGGTCACATCTGCGTAACACTATGAAGAAGGCCTCATCAACTTTTCCCTTATCTAATCTCTCTGATTAGTGATCACATTAAGAACTTACTGCAGTGAATTAGTTTTATCTTTTTTTCCCCACAAATTTGGTTTACAAATTAACTCCTTAAGTTAGGATGAGGATAGTGAGATAAACTTAAGCTGAAGATAGACGGGCCAAGTGCTGAGGAGGAGCAGAACCTACATGAAACACTTCATACAGGAGTTTTGTTTTTCTTACAAATGATCATTCCTTGGAGAACAGGGAGGTTTTTTTTTTTTTTACATGAAAATACAGGGAAAGAATTGTGGGGAAAATTTTAAAGAATAAGTTATAAAACAAGCGTCACACATCTTTAAAATCTCACAGAGCAATAGTTAATCCATAATCACAAATGGGAAAGAGTGTGTCATTATTACGGTTATCATCAGTCATCGGACATTTACTGAAAAACGAAACGAAAAAGTGCATCTTTGAAAGAAAGCCAAAAAATAAAAAAAATAATAATAAGAAGAAGAACAGAATAAAACAAGCATCATTGTGATTCACTTCACAATTATGGGGCTTTCAGACAGAATGTGACATTTGCTGAACTTTCAGTGAAAGTCTGCTTTGAACCCTGCTGAGCTGCGTTCAGACGTTTCTAAATCAGCCGATAATGGCTAAGGTTTATCTGCAAAGCGGCTACTTTTTTTTGTGTGCTAAAACTTACAACAGAAGTGAACCTGGTTTAGTGAGTCAGAGATGAACAGAAAACACCTTGATTCAGAGAACAGTCTGGAGCCTGTAAAGGATGGATGGGTAATTTCAGTCCTGACACTTTTAGATGAGTCTCCAACTCACCTGAATCAAATAATTAGATAATTACCAGGACTCTGGAGAATCTGCATACTAAAGACATAGGGGAGCCTTACCAAAGTCCTTCAGACTGCTGTGAAAATCTGATTTGGGTGGCATTTCCCTGCAGTGTGAACGTAGCCTACAAGTTTCAGGACATTAGCTCTCGAGGACTGGGCTCCATCATCATCCCTGCTCTGAAGGAACTTAGGTTTCTCATTAACCGGCTGATTTCTACTTGGTTTACAGCAGTTCGATTGCATCCTGAAGTTTTCCCTCTTGATTCGCCATCATCAAAATTCAACAAACGTCTTTAACTTAAACCTGAGCAACTAAGCTCCACTTAGCCGACACCCCGCCTGAATGAAGTTGGAGCTGCACTCCGCTTGACTTATTCACTCAGAGCAGCTCATAACCTTAGTTTTACAGAGTGCTAAATAAATATAAACTTTAAAGCACATTCTTCTTAAAAGTCCCATTAAAATCTACTTTTTTTGTTGGTCCATCACATCAGCCTTGATATTTCTGGCTGCATCACAAGAAAATGTTAAAACATCCAAACTGTCACCAACACTGTAAAGAAAAATGTAGCACTTGACATTTCAAAACTTACATACGCACTCAAAAATGTCCATTTATTAAATGCGCAGAAAAAAATAGTTTTATTCCAGTTGAAACTCCCCTTTTCATCTAAATTCTGCACATTGTGTGTCGTGACTGTAATTCAGTTCTTGGCTTGAACAACGCAAAACAACAAAAGAAGAAAAACCCAAAGCGACACATTAAAACACAATAAGTAGCTCTGAACTCATTGATCAGCAATTAGGTGACCAACAAAAACTGAACGACTCACAGTAACCACACAGTTTTAGTTTTCACACTTCATTCACCAGAGAAACAACGAGACTTACCAAGAATAGTAATAGAAGGTGTGAGTTTTCCATCTCTGAAGAGAGTCTCGCTGTCAATCTTTGCGAATGGATCGTTGGGGTTTGGGTCACTGGGGGTTCCTTCTACTCTTGCCCACTTGCCAATGGTACTATCCCATCCCACAATGCTGTTCAAAACGCAACACTGATCCTAAAAAAGGAATAAATGGGTTAGAAAAACATGTAGAAAACATCAGTGTGTTTAAGGTATCCAGAAATCATTAGGAAATAATATTAACACAGAAAAGTGAGTGTTTATTTAGAAGAATACATCAACCAATAATTTGTCCTTAAAGCCATTATGCAAAGAAAACCAATAAATCACCAGGAGCATAAATTTGGTTAAAATGGCCCCCGGTCTTCACAGGAGACATGAGATTAAATTATAGCTGCCTGAAAATCATTAACCGTGACATCTTTGTGAGCGTCGGAGGCAACACTATTTCTTCAGATAGATGAGCGTGTTGATGAATGTAAGGGATGTCAGATGTGAAAGATAGAGAAGGTTAGCACTAAAATGTAAAAGATGTCACCTAATGGGAAAAGGATTTATCTTTTTCTCCATTGGTCTGAGGTCAACTTAAGAGTTGCAGATTTTTAACCATTTTTTTAAATATTAAATGTCATAAAAACCTCAGAGCTCAGGATGACTTGCCTGTAGGTTTGCACCATGAAGAATAATCGACTCTCGAACTCTGACCCCAGCACCAATAGTCACACCAGTGCCAATGGACACATTGGGTCCCAACTACAGAGAAAATATATACAGAAGGATAATTAAATGGCTACAGAGACTGATCTCCTTTCAGAACCTCCAATAAGATGGGAG
Organism: Jordanella pulchra; assembly: GCA_034780135.1. Lineage (NCBI taxonomy): Eukaryota > Metazoa > Chordata > Actinopteri > Cyprinodontiformes > Cyprinodontidae > Jordanella > Jordanella pulchra. The sequence continues at coordinate 15,205 of JAUZNJ010008550.1, forward strand.
GATAATATTTCAACAGCCTAATGTTTACCCATGAGAAAACTAGTTATCAGAGACAGACTTAATCATCGGGGAAAGGTAGGCAACTGATCAGGGCCCCCAAAATGGAAAAGAGATTTAGTAATTAGTCACCCCCCTTCCTTTTAAAAAGTATGGACTGTTTTAATGTTAAGCTGCAAAATACATCATCAACTTAATATCATTGCTTGTTACAGGAAGGCAGTAATTGTTGGGATTATTTTGTATTTGAGAGAAGCTTAGATTTTACATATTAATACAACATTGAACTGGCTGGACAAAGTTCTCACAGCAGCCAAATGTTTATACTAGATGCAAAGTATGAGTGCTAAAGGGCATAGTTTGATTAATAAAAGTGGAAAGAAAGAAAATAAGGCCCCTTTTTTCAGTTAATGCAATATTCACCAATGTTATCACCGTTGTAAGATTTTCTAGTGACTTCAAGAGTGTAAAGTAATAGCAATGTTAGAAACTTCCTGTCATTGAAACGACAGCGAACCAAATGACATAATGGACAGAATCTTTATATCAAATTTCCAGAGCTCATGTCTATAATTTAAAATAAAACCTTTCAGACAAATAAATGCCTTTGATTTTCTAGCAAATTCAACTATATTCCTAAAAAGTGATTCTTTCTAATAAAAAAGCAGGTTACTTTCTCCAGTTTTTTTTGACACAATGAGCTTTTAGTTTTTTGATATCCAATAATAACACACAGCGTACCTAAAATAGCACAATTATTCCAAGTTATACTTTTCATTTTATCACAAAGATTAGACATTGCTTCTATTAGCATGTGTACTTTGCTTTTCTTTTTTCATAGATAGGATTCAACTTTGTCATCACTGAAAACAGGCTTTAAATCAGACATGGGCATTTTAAATCACATGTAATAACTCTTTAATTAAAACAGCTCTTTATTTGAAGTATTACCACCAAGTTGGTAGCAATATAAGTCTAATTTAAGCACCACAGCGGTGTGTGCTAAAACTAGACATTGTTTTAGGATGCTGAATTCTGGGTTTTATGATATATCATCATGGGATATCAATGTGCGCATTGAAGACACTGCAAAGGTTTTTATTTTTACTGTTCATTATACCCTCTGATTGCCAGTGTTGGAGTCTTACAGACGATGCTCCCCAAGAGTCTTAAGATGAAATTGTTAGAAGTGATAATCTTGCAATCAGGTTCATTTTTTTTCTTTTTTTTTTGGTTTGTTTTTCCCTCTCAATCAATTTCAGTTAGTGACGCTATTCCTTAACAAGAGTAATAGCTCCTCATGTGACTCTTCAGGAAAATGCATTGGTTGCCCCTGATCTAATTCAAGGGACTAAATATCTTTCAGAGGACCAAAACCGGCTTGTAGCAATAAGCTCCATCATCTACCAGTAGGAACTGAATAAATAAGGATTAAAAACAAATGAAATTACAGGAACATCATGCCTATGTTTCCCTTTGGGCTCCTGTATGACTAAGTCTGCCTCTGTTCTATTTCATTTCGTCTTTACTATTGTTGAATTGTTTTTTTGTTGTTTTTTTTTTTTTTTTACTAAGGTATGCTGTTTCTATTTAGAGTTCTTACCACAGCAGTGGGATCAATATTGGCTGTGGGATGAATGTAGACATTACCTGGACAGAAGGAAAGGGAGATTGAGCTGACATGTAGGAGTCAATATTTATGGGGGGGATACGTACAGCAGGTTTATAAACCGTACCAGTTATTTTGGGTCCTCCCTCTTTATTGGAGGCCAGTCTTTCAGGGTGAGTTGTGTGATATTGATTGAGGTACAATCGACTGGCATAAATTGCAGACCTAAGGAACACAAACAAACAACAGAAGTTTAACAGCAAATAAAAATAACACAGGCAACAAATGTGATTCTCTTCTATAGAATTTTGGATGCGAGGAATTTTAGTGGGTTACTGGATTTGTGATTAGGTTTTCTGTGATTTGTTGAGGGAAAACGAATTTCACTCACCCAGCAGATTTAATCTGACTCCAGAAGCTGAGGGTTTTATACACATAAAGTTTGCCCTGACCTGCCAGGGAGGTAAATATGTCCTGCTCCAGCCTGATGGCCTCTGCTCGCTGCCAGCCATTGGTTGGCTCCTCTCTGCATGAAACAGATGATCAAACTGAAGCCGAGAAACAGAAAGTTTTGAAATCAATCCAGTTTGCTTTAATGTGGGCTGGATTTAGGATGATGTGGCCTCTGGGCTAAAAACAATTTTGGAGCAACATACACACTCAATTTGCTTTTCAAATATCTTCATCTTCTAATAAATCAGCCGTAGGTCCACATCCACTAAAGCTCCATATTAAACAGGAAAACAAGTTACACTGTAGCAACTTTGACGGGCAATGATGCGTGAAGCATGCGATGCTAAGCTTTAGGTTAAAGACTAGAAAACCTTGCAGTGATTTTAGTGTCCAACTATTGCTGTGTTTGCAAAACATCTCTTAACTTAAAAAGTAAAGGAAGGGGGGGGGGGTCCTACCTGGTTTGTTCTGACAAAAAGAAATCATGTATTGGCTATAAAAAAAGACCTAAATATAGATACATATTTGGTAAAATAAAACAAAAAAACCAGGATCATCTTCATCAGGAAAAAAGGTCAATAATGATTTTGTGAAAATTTGGTACATCACGCCAACCTCAATCCAACTGCAGATGCTTTTCTTTGAGAATGTTTTTAAATATTTTTTAAGACAGGAGAAGATTAATATAATTAAGGCTGATTCATCACAGATACAATTTTTCAGCAATTTCCTGCTCGGCACAACATGTAAACAAAAACCTATTAAACCATCTTCACATTGCAAGAAAAAAAAAGATGCATTTGAGCACTCAAAACAACATTCTAAGTGTAGCAAATGTTGCCTGACATTTTGGTTTTATATAT
>JAUZNJ010008561.1:3829-18124 GCA_034780135.1 Jordanella pulchra
TTGATACGTTGTGTAAGAAGCAGATGTCTTGCAGAAATGCATACATGGTACTGCGAACACTGCAAAAATTGTTTTTTTAAAGGGAACACACCTGTCTAAACAAGTCAGATGCTACGTATTACATACATACGTATTTTCTCTGTTTTCGAGTCTGAGCTCTCATTATGGTTAGATAGAGATTCATAAGACTCGGGAATTGCTTCCTCCAATTTTTGACTATTCAATTACAATTATTTTGTTTCTATTCAACTTCTAGTTAAGGAGGATCAGACTATTGCTTCGCTATATCTTCATGCCTACTTGATGATGTCAGACAGGTTCTATTTAATGGATTTAATAGATCAGGCTTTGGTTTTTCTGCTGAATTAAAAGTTACGATGGATTAATGACTGGTTACTAAAAGTTCAACGCAAAGCACAAAATGTTTTCACATAGGAACAGGTTGCATTTTTCTACAATAAATCAAATCATCTTGTTGTTTTATCTGATTATATCTGTCTAATATTAGGATTTGAATGTGGGGTACCACAGGGCTCAGTTTTTGGAAGAAACATTTTGTTTCATACCTTAATGTATTTGATAGGGCTGATTATCGATTCCAACTTCAACACCTGATTTGATTTCAAATTTGAAGATTTAGAATCAATTATTATAATATTGAATTGATATCCAACAAGAACTTAAAAAGGTAATGGTGGCTGTAAGGAGAGAAAAATGCTTTTTTTTTTTTAATCGATCTTTTGTTATATGAATTAATCTTTAGGAAATCATTTGAGAAACAATTCAAATTTGTTTTTTTGTTTTTTTAACATAGCCCTAGTATTTAACTATTCTTGTTTTGCAGACGATACCACTTTGTTTTACCATGTTAACATTTTAACATTGATTAAATTCTGTGTGTATAAATATGTAATTACGTATTATTAGTAATACAGTCATAAATATTTAATGGTAGCATGAAGTCCTATTGATGTTTCCTCTAAAAATATTTTTTTAAACCAGTGCTTCAAATTTCTTTTTCTTAGAAGTCTAAACTAGCTGAAAAACACTTAAAAAGGTGTATTTTTCATGCATAATGTTTTTATTTCCTAATTTCTTGTCTCTCACATGTTACTAAGAAACAACCTTGCTTTATATAAAACCTAACCAAGCTTTATTACTTGTCTCCTCTTTACCTGCTTGCACTCAGTGGCTTAAAGCCAAGGTAAGAGATGACTTTGTGTCTAATTTCTTTTCTATATACCAAAAGTACAATATGATTGTCATCCTAAAGCTGTTATAATTTTATTTGCTTTAAAACATATAGAAGTAGCATTTAAAATCTTTCTCATCTTTAATGATACGAAATAGCTTCTACATATGGATGATTTTTTTGGCTGTTTACCGGAGCAGGACCGAGTTAAAAATTACAGAATAGAGTTTTACTTGCATGTATTAAAATATTGAACTACCAGATCCACAGAAAGGTTGTTAGAAATACTAATTTCTTGTATTCTTTCATATTATGATGGTTATGAACAAGCATCAAATGTCAGTAAACCTTCATAACCTCTGTAATGGCTCTGAGTTTGATTTATTTCTTCTCACCTTGAATAGTCGAGAATCTTTATTTAGCTTAAAATAACAAGACTCTGTAAAAACTGCTGATTTACTCCCCCTCTGCTTCTACAGCAACATGGGAACAATGCAGCAGGACGAGGAGGCACCCTTTCCAGGACCAACCCACCCTCGCAGAAACCCCCAAGCCCCCCTATGGCTGGTCGGGGTACACTCGGGTAAGAAGCTATTACATAATAAAACAAGAGACTGATCATTTATTTTTGTTAAGACAATCCTAATGGGGGTTATTGATTTTTATTTATTTTACAAACATTTTTTCTCTCTCGTTATCGAATCTGAAACCTGCTTTCTCCTTCTCGCTTTGTCTGAATCCAGGCGTAACACCCCGTATAAGACTCTGGAGCCTGTAAAGCCCCCGGTGGTTCCAAACGACTATATGACGAGCCCAGCCAGACTGGGGAACCAGCACAGCCCTGCACGCACAGCCTCACTCAACCAGAGACCCAGGACACACAGGTAGCAGCACCAACATGCACCTTGTGGCTAAAATTAAAGCTTGTCGTAAGTTATTTCCCTCTGGGATTATTAAAGTCTGCCAACAAACTCTGATACCAAAGACACTAAGAGAAGATGCAACGCAGAGCTGTTAAACAATACCTGCGAATCCTTTTACATACCACATCTGAACTTGTTGCCATAGCAATGAAGTAATGGTTAGGACAGAATGACACATGTTGGAGTAATTACAGCCTGTTGTGTAGTTGGGTTTCCCTAAATCTTTCTGCTGTGTCTGCAGTGGGAGCAGTGGAGGCAGCGGTGGTCGGGAGAACAGTGGAGGCAGTGGAGTTGGGATCCCTATTGCAGTTCCCACCCCTTCTCCACCCAGTATGGGGCAAGGTGAGTGAGATGCTGAAAAACTTCTTCAACTTCTTTGCATTTCTGTCTATTTTCTCTGACTCAAGCAAAAATACAAACCCTCTTCCGCTCCCTCAGTGGCACCCTCCTCTGCATCGGTGCCACAGGGTCCCGGCTTGGGTCCTATCCCCATGTCCCAGTTCGGCACCATCTCCCGCCAGATCTCCCGTCACAACTCTTCCACCACCTCCTCGGCCTCCATGGTATCAGCCACGGGCACCTACCGCCGTGCGCCCTCCGTCTCCTCCCAGCAACCTCACATCAATGGGGGCCCGGCGTTCCAACCAAATGCAGGTCAGGATTTGGTACAGAAACATTCCTTTCTGATTCAAAGACAGATTTTTTTTTTTAATCATAGAACTGCTTTTCTTGTTGGTTTTATTTGGATTTTATGTGACAGATCCGCAAAGAAGTTCATAACTTTGAAAGATTAAGGGAAAATAATACATCTTTTTTTTTCTTTTTGAGAATTAAATCACCACACGTCCTCTCAAGGTACTTTACAGAGACAATTCAATCAAATCACACAGGTTGGTTCAAACTTTTTAATTTAAGGAAACGGAGCTGATTGATTAAATGACTCAACAGCGATCCCTCACACCAAGCATGCATGTAGCGACAGTGGAGAGGAAAACTCTCTTTTAACAGGAAGAAACCTCCAGCAGAACCAGGCTTAGTGTGAGCGGCCATCTGCTGCGGCCGACTGGGGTTCAAGGAGACAGAAGCAGACATACAGAAAGAAGCAGAGATATAAAAGCTATCCAGCTAGTCACAGTAAGAGAAACAGGAATACACTGAAAAACAGGCAAAGCTCCAATATCTATAAACAAAGGTGTTGATGGTAGCAGCACAGCTGATATTTCCACCCAGAACATAGTTCGAGCCGGACAGGGACATCTTTTTTTATTATAACTATAATAATAATATAATTATTATTATTATTTAGAGAAGCAGCCAACAGACCTAGGTTGTCTTTGGACAAGTTGTGCAACTCATGTAGAACAATCTGTTTGCATGAAAACCAGGTCATTTACTTAACCGATCTGGTTCTTATTAAAGTATGGCTAAAGCAAACTACAAGAAGTATTTTTTGTAGTTTGCCATCGGCGATGTGGAGGAGAGAGCAACAATTTGGAAGAAGGTTCTAAATTCAATTCAGTTTATTTTATTTCTATAGCGCTAAATCACAACATGCATCATCTCAAGGCACTTTACAAGGACAATTCATTTAAATCACACAGTCAGATTAGCTAAAAGTTTTTCTATCTAAGGAAAACCAGCTGATTGCATCGAATCATTGACTCGACAGCAATCCCTCACTCCAAGCATGCATGTAGCGACAGTGGAGAGGAAAAACTCCCGCAGAACCAGGCTTAGTGTGAGCGGCCATCTGCCGAGGCCGACTGGGGTTCAAGGAAACAGAAGCAGACAGACTGAAAGAAGCAAAGATATAAGAGTCATCAGCTCCACAGGCGGCCCGTCCATGAAAGACACAGCAGCTGGCGTGTCATACGATCTTCAAGACAGCTCCCGTGTCAGAGGATAAGACCTCTGTCCTGATAACACCATAAAATGTTCGCTTTCATGCAAGATGATATGTGGAAGAAAGCTGACAGCATCATGACTTGGATATGCTGTTCTTCAGCAGCGATGAAGCAGCCGTTTTTTGAGAGGGAAAGTAAATCGAAAAACCAAGAGTGGGGAGTTTCTATGGCTTTAAACAGGAAAATAATAAAACATGGAATAGCTCAGATTAAACTATACTCATGTGCTGAAATGGTCTAGTCGAAATTACAAACCTAAATTCTAAGGATTTGGTGGCAAGATCTGAAAACAGATCTTCTGTTTGACAGAGCTTCCACTATTATACATAATCACAGAATTATTTCGCCCAATTTTATGTAAATTTATTGCATAAAAAATTCCCCTTTACCTTTTTTTTAGATCACTTTAACACAAAACTATTAAATAAACCTTACATGATCCATTTTCATTTGTCTAATAAATGTATTTATATAAAACACATAACTGTCAAGTTTGTGTATTTAGTTCTAAAAAAGTATAACCACAATAAATAAAAATGAGTAAATTCATTTCAAATACATAAAGTTTATTATTTCAATAAACTGATTATTACACAATTTCAACAATAAACTTTATTTACTTAAAATAAATACGCTTATTAGTATTAATTCTGAGTATTTATACTTTATTAATTCTAAATACATAAACCGGTAACACTTTACAATAACCATCATAATAATCATTAATAAATGGTCTCTTTACCATTTATCAATCATTATTTTGGTGGTTATTGTAAAGTGTTACCTATAAACCCTGACAGTTATGTATTTTAAATAAACAAGCTATATTAAATGGATAGAAGGTTTATTTTTATAGCTTTGTGTTAAATTAATTAAAAAAAGTAAATGGGAATTTGTTATGTAATATAATTACATAAATCTTAAAATATTGGTCAAATATTTTTATAAGTATAGTAGAAAACCATTTCCAAATCCAAAGCTGATAATAACACTCTTAAAAGCCTTGCAGTTTTGTCTGAAGCTTTGAATGAATTACAACTTTGTTCAATTTGTAAAAAGAAAAACAAATGCACCTTAAATGTCCCATGTGTCATTACTCTTCGGTTGGCGTATCAAATACTACCTCAGTAAAAAAAACATTAGATTTTGTGGTTTGAATGTAACACAACATGAACATGAACTGGGCTCACTCAGGTCTGGGATGTTGAAACTATCCAGCCTCCATACTGATTTGTTTCATCATCATTTAAGATACAAACTTATCTGGAGGAAAACATGCGTTTTTGGAGATGAAGCTTGGCTTGTTGGGTCAGAGACACAAACAGCCACTGGACAAGGGGAAACCCAGAGGACGCATGCATGGAATAAATTTTCGCCTGCGTCACTCTTAGCTCTTCTTCTCTAATGGCTCCTGTCTCAGAGGACGACCATCATTCTTGGCAGAAAACACAGAAGGAGGAGGCTGTCTGTCTCATGGCAGTCCCTGCGCTGGCAAAGCTTAGCTGGTCTAATGTGACTCCTGGATTTGCAGCAGTCAGTTTGCAATCACAGGAAGCAGCTTGTTGGTTTGACATGTTTGAGCTGCGGGATGGACGTGGCTCACAGATGACAGCAGGTCTGAGTAATAAGGTGTTACAGCCCAGTGAGACTGCAGACGCCCTTCTATTACATGTGATTTATGACTCAGAGCTGGCGTGTCTTAGCATGACATCATGATTTTGAGTGTTTAATCTGCTTTGTGGGGTTAAATGGCTTGTTTTTTTTTAATCCTTGCATAATTGGAGAAAAAGTGTTTGTGGAAAAAAAATCGTACACTTTTTCCCAGCAAACAGTTATATTTTTTATTTGACAAAGAACTTATACAAATATATTAGAATACCAGCATCAGCTTTTGAACTCATGCCACTACCTTGGGTCTGAGTGTGTGCAGCTCTCTGCTTTACTCTGTGTCCGAAGCTTTTGCCAGGGTGGAGTATGCTTCTTTTTTTATTATAAAAAATGCTAATGAGGCAGATCCTCAAACTGAGATTTCTGCCTTTTAGATCTGAATGCTTAAATAAATCACTCAGCATTTCTTCCTGCACCGTTTAACTTCCTCAAAGCTTTATTTTTTTAGCCTTTCTCGCCACTCTGACTTTCACTCATCTGTCATGTCCTTCTCACGTCTCCATCATCTTCCCTGTCCGCCTCCGCTCTCTGCTGCCTCCTTCTCTTCTTGCCTGGGTGTCGCTGCTTCAGTGTCTGTGAATCCTCCGCCTCCTCCCCCCATGGTCCAGCTGACCCCACAGATTCCTCTGACCGGCTTCGTGGCCAGAATGCAGGAGAGCAGTAAGTACGGCATCACACTCTAAACATGCAGACCTGCCAGTGAGGAAACACATGTAGACGTACGCGACCAGAAATCGATGGCCAATTCATCTCAGGATCCACCTTTACGCTTTTTCACTCAGCTTCAGTAAGACTACCTTTACTCAGCCTGTTAGGCTGCTGGCGGAGCATCCTCTGATGTCTGGAGGTTACCATAGTGATGAATTACCCTGAATCCTCCACTGTCTGTCCACTAGAGGTAGAAAATGTGACCTGAAGGCTTGTCCTGATTTCCCAACCTGTTTGTCTGTCTGTCTGCAAGGCATCACTTTAAATCTAGATGAATTTTTTTTTAAATGTCATATTTTAACTGCTTTTCTCCGCTGCTGCTTCTTTCAGTGTGTTTTTCTGTCTTGATGTGCCCAGAATAAAGCTGATCAGTAACTACAGGTTTGAACCGGTTCAAAATTTGCACCGATATCCACAAGTTTAAATGACATACAAGATAAAAATGGTGCATAAAGGAAAAGTACAACTTTTTTTCTAGATGCTTTTTAAATAGAAATGTAAAAAGTGTGACATGTACAGTATTTGTATTCAGCCCCCTTTAAATCACTGCTTTGCTGATTTTTCTTTATTGTTTTCCAGTTTGGGAATTTACTCATGATCCAGTTTTCTTCAGAAAATAGCTCGAGCAAAGTCGAGTGGAATCATGTGTCAGCAGGGATTTTCAGGGTTTGTCACAGATTCTCTGTTTTATTCAAGTAGAGAATCTTTTACTGGTCATTCTAATACAAAACAGGCTTTAATAGCTTTGTCTTCGCTCTGGTTATATATTTAGCATTACTCTTTCACACAGCACTCAAGTCTTCTGCATCCTTGTGCAGGTTTTTTCTTATTTTTTTAGCTCTGTCCTTCTTCCCATCAAAGATGAGCAGTTTTCCTGTTCCTATTGAAGCATCCTCTCTGCAAGATGCTGAAACCACCATGTTCCATCATGGAGATGGTCTGTTGCAGCCTTAGTTAACTTCTTTAACATGTTTCCCCTTTGATTACTTTTAGCTAAGTTAAAGGAGGACTTCTTGTACAGATTTCTTCTTGCCTCTCTTCCTTCAAGCCCAGACTGATAGAGTGCACAACTAATACTTGATGTTGTTTAGGGATATCAGAGTAAAGGGGCACATTTTGGAGATCTTCAGTTGTAGAGAATTAAGAAAACCTCCATAACTTTTTCTCATATTTTATTAAGCACTACATTTTAGTTGGTTTGTCTCAAAGGCTCAATAAAATACATCTTAATGTGAAAAAAGGTCAGCCTGTGATGATTTGTAAGTGTTTAAAAGAATAGAAGACAACAGGATTCAGTTAGAGGGTGAGACGTTTCAAACAGATATCTGCTTGCTCTGTTTATCTCCCTAAACTCTGTTTTATTACAAATATCTCTGCCAGAAATATACTTAAAGTCTAAATAAATCCTGTAGGTAGTAAAACTGGTGTCAGGGATTGTTTTATCGTGACGCTAAAACATGGGTTTGAATAAACTGCCTGACCAATGGAAAAAGATTCGAGTGAAACCAAAGAGTTGCATGAATTTCCATCTGCCCTAAAACTAGATCAGAACCAGATAAAAACATTGTTTAGAAAAGGGTAGCATGTGAAAACAGATGTGACATGGAGCTAATTACCAGACAAACCCTTTTAAATTTTTCAGTTAGGATCCTTCACTGCCCTCTAGTGGTCAGGAAAATCATTGCACTGTATCCTTACATTTTTTTATTGAATAAACTGTTTGCTAAGATTTATTCTGAGTGTGTTTTGAATCTTGTTTAACCAAAAAATATTTTTTGAATATTTTCTTGTGATCCAGTAACAGACAGCCCAGCCCCACCTCCTCCACCTCCTCCTGAGGACATAGGTGTATTCGAGGAGCCTGCCCCTCCTCCGCCTCCTCCCCCTGTGGACTACGAGGAAGAAGAAGCTGCAGTTGTTCATTACAGCGATCCCTATGCCGACGGAGACCCCAACTGGGCCCCCAAGGCTTACTTAGAAAAAGGTCGGTGCCAATGGAAACCAAGTGTTGATAGAAAAATGTTTGTAAAATCCAACCATCAAACTGTCAGGTTTTGTTTCTAACCTGACTGGATTATCATAGTAAACATTTGAAGGAAGGAGAAGTCTAATATTTTGATAGGAAATGATGTTAAATCCCAGTACTATATTATTTCTAAACAATAAACAGCTGTTTTAATTTCCTTTAAATCCTTTGTTTCATGTTGTTTTTTTGTCGTAGTTGTGGCCATCTACGACTACACGAAAGATAAGGAGGATGAGCTGTCCTTCATGGAGGGTGCCATCATCTACATAATCAAAAAGAACGATGACGGATGGTTCGAAGGCGTCTGCAACGGCGTCACCGGTCTCTTCCCTGGAAATTATGTTGAATCAATCATGCATTACGCCGACTAAAGAAAATATCCAAAAAAGGAAAGAAAACCGGAATGGTGGAGCTCAGATGTACAGAGTGCAGTGAAGAGAAGTGCCATGGTGATTTTTTTTTTTTTCAAATGAATTTCCTTTGGTCTGCGGGACATTATGTTTATTTGGCCTATTAAGAATATGGATGCTGCACATATAAGGGAGCGGTTTGATGTTTTACAGGCTGCACTCTGTTCATTTACACTGGAGATGAAAAAGGAAGAGCCTCACCAGAATATCCTCTTAATCAAAAGTTGATCAGGACAAACTCCAAAAACAAAATTTTAATTGCCAAGCTAAAAAAAAAAACAAAAAAAAACTGAAATGAGGCTGTGAAATGTTCAAAATGCTACCTGATCATTTGCACTGTGGAGCACCAGAGCAACTCAAAGGGACAGAACATCCAGACGGAGCTTCAGGACATGACTGAATGTTCCAGGTTTGAGAGCGGGAGCCTGAAGGTGTGTGTATTTAAACAGTGCTCTGTGTGGAATTAAAACGGAAGATTGTACAGAATGCATTAATAGAGAAAAGAGACAATTTCCTTCTTTTGTCTGGTGGAGTTTTTTGTTTTCTTTCTTTTCTGTACTCTTAACATGTATATATAAGGTGTATCGTGACCAACTGCCAGTACAGTACATTTGTCAGTGTGCTTCGTCAGTGGAGGTGAGCGGTGCCAAGATTGGATTTCTTTTCAAATTTAGCTCATTTTTATTTGAATGTTCATTTCTCATCATTAGTCGCCGTGCCATTTCCAGTTTATCCCTACAAAGTGATCGTGTTTTCATGTTCCAGCCGTTATCTTTTGATCATGGCCGCTGTTTTCAGTATCCGGGGCTACTGTAGGTTTCAGAATGTGAAGCAGAGGAAGGACTCGCCGTTTTGTTTTCCTTTGTTTTGTAGCTGCACTGTTATCAGCGACTGTAGGATTTGTATTTCCATCTTGGGTGCGACTCCATCACAGCGGTTGCTACGTGAAGAAGAAGCTCTTAAGAACTTGTTTTATTCCGCAAACATTTACTGGTGTGGTGCTTTCCAGTTGGTGCTCAGCGACCATCGCCACCAACCCAAACGACCTCAAGTGCAACACTGCTCCGTGGAGAACTTTAACCAAGAACAAAGTTGTCCTTTTCTTTCTCTCGTCGCTTGTTTTGATTGTAAACTCCTTCACTCATATCAGTGATGTGAATGTAGGCAAATCAGCGGTAATGTACCGTCATTCACTCCTGTTCTTTCCTCCAGATTCTGTGCTAGCTCCTTTAGACAAGAGGGATTCATTCGAGTCCCTCATCAAAGGTTCTAAAATATTAGTAATATTTCACTCACCTGTTGTGCTCGTATGAAATATATTGCTTTGAGTTTGTGGAAAAGTGAAAAAAAACAGTCAGTCATTGTTTAAATTAATGTTAGCAAATGAAAGCAACTCAAATTATAAGTGTTTATACGGTGGGAGACTTTAGAAACTGTCATCCTGGCGTTTCCCCCTAATCAAAATGGCGGAAACTATTGGAGAATTGGGGACGTAATAGTGCAGCGCAGGTCCACAAAACAATAGGCTCCCTATTTATAGTCACTCACAGGGTACCTGCCAAACACAGGGTGGTGCTAACCAGCTGCTCATTGGTAAAGAAATTAACAGCAAAATATGTTCAACTCTTAACTGACAGATAAGTTGTGTTTCTTTTATCCAACTCTTGTGTATCCTCCTTTTTAAACTGCCCAATTTCAGAGCCATTATTACAAGGGATGCGACGATACCTGATACCAGTGTCAGGTACTTGTACTCATAAAAACAACCCGATACGCTGAACCGATATCACTTTTATGTTTGACAAAGATCATAATATCAAAACAGTCAAGTTTAAGTCTACTGTAACCAAGCTACTGCATCAAAGCTAAAAGTCTGACTTTGTTAGTTTAGCATTTTAGAAAATAAGATAAAACGTTTTAATTTGACTAAGCTTATATTTAGCACTTGTATCCGTACTCTGTACTGGCAAGTATTAAAATATCAGTACATTTACTCCATTGGAAGAAATCTGGTATTGGGACATCCTGTTGCCCTTTGATACAATGCTCCTATAGAGAGTCACTCACTGGATTCCCTTAATATTTCACAACCTCCAATAGGCGTCTCCTGTAAATCTTGGCTATTTTTTTCCTGATGTAGAAGAGTTGGAGAATCTTAAAGTCTTATTCAGGAGCGAAGATATTCCAGTAAGGTAGATGGACCGATTGATTCAGGACTCAGTTCTTGCTCTGTTTACGTTCCAACCACATCCAGCCATGAGGTGAAATCAGCTTCCTCCATAGGTCATCCCTCGTGGCATGTCAGTAGACATTCTGCTTCAGTATTACTGATTGTGTTTCCCTTTATCAGAAGAATTGATCCTATTGAATACTGGTTCTTTTAGCTGTTTGGAAAGGAGCGGGATACCTGGAAGACTCAATCATTAGAACTTAAAACGGACTGAGAATAGAAGCGAGTCTAATGGTAAACTATGGATTAAAGACAATAAAAAAATCCACTTACCAAGATGGAGCTGGGCTCCAGCGTTCTTCACTTTTCTACAAACTGGCTGCACTTTGACATTTTTACAACTGGTGAAGGAACTGTTGCTGATAACTTAAGAGAATCTCTCTTCCAAGAATATCAGAAGTGTTCCTTTAAGGTTTTATATATGAAGGGAAAGTTCGCCTTCCCCCTGTCCTATGAAATGATTGTTGGAAGTAAAACTCCATATCTTTAAAGCTGAAGCCAGTCCATCACATAATCTGGTTTGAAGTGTTGTTTTTTTTACCTTAAAGGACTTTTCCATAAAAGGAGAATGTTTCATGATGTAAACAGTATTCAGACAGCCTCTCTGCATGATGGTGTCTCATTTAAAGACGGCGTTTCTCCTCTAAGTCTCAGTCTTGATTGTATTTTACATCATGAGGCCATTTTTTTTTTTTTTTTAATTGACAACCTTTTCTACGTGATGCATTTTTATTAGCTTTGCATTCAACTTGATTTTTCGTATGTGAGAAAGAGCAGAGAAGCTCCTGTTTGCAGTTTTTAACGTGAAGTCTTTATTTATACACCTTTGTTCTCATTTGAAAAATCACGAGTCAGCCACTGGTGGGCAGAAAATGTTTACGTGCTCCAACACCAGTGCGTCACAAGACATGGCACCCTTCTCTAACGTGTTTTCATACATTCTAATATGGAATAAAGGAGAAATCAAAACAAGTTTAACTTAAATGTTCATGGGAATAGAATCTGATGTTTGTCCCCCTCTCAGTTTGTACATAGGATGTGTTCATTGAAATGTATGTACAGTCTTTTTGTAATAAACAGTTCATTGAAACAAATATTGAAACAGGATATATATATATATATATATTTTTTTTGCTAAATATAAATTTCAGATATAATAACTTTTTTTTTGTATACGATACAGTTGATTTATTTGTGTTTCTTTAAAAGAACAACTCAACATTTTAATATGTTTTTATTTCGGTAACAAAATAAAAAAAAAATATCACTTTAATTTCATTGAGAAAATGCTTGTGTTAAGATCAAATTATAAACAGAATAACTACTGACACGAACATTAGTAACACCTAACATCCTTTTAAGATATTAATATATTCATTTCCACATTGCTGATCAGTTCTAAATACTTTTGACAGGGATGTTAATATTGATAACAAATCAGTCCAAATTCGGTCAAAAAAAAAATAAAAATAAAAATAATGCAACCTGCATTTAAAATCTTTGCCACCTGATACAAACACTATCTACTGTTTTTGTAACCCATTTGTTAATAATACATGGATCACCTTTTGTAATACCACTTGTTGCTGACTATTCTGATTTGTTACTTGATTAAGCCTTGTTTAATTTTCCAAATTAGGAAAAAAAGTAAATAAGGTATATATGATTTAAGCAGATGTCAATGTCGGTATTGGAAATGTTAAAGTTGTATTGTGACACCCCTAACTTCTATAAAATCTTTGGATTCTTCTCATGGTAAGAATATGTGAAGACTTCTCCCATTTCTGTCAGTTAGGGGCCAAGGTTTGGGCCCCACAAGGAGCAGTGGGTCCTTACAACAAACTATATGTTTGAAAAATGAGACTCACATCATAACAAATGTTAGAGCACACACACACAGTACTACACACTCCCAGGGCAATAAATGGTCTACTGCACCGATTATTTATTAAACAATGAATCTTTACCATAATTATCTGACATTGATGCTGCTACAAGAAAATAACAAACGACATTTTGTTGTATCCTGTGCAACAACAGTAAAACGTCTTTTTCCTCTACTGGGTAACGGATGCTTTGCAACACTGAACTATAAGAGCGCCGAATAGCTCATTTCCCTCCTGACATATTGTGACTTCCACCTTAAGTATTAGTATCTGTATTCACAGAACCTTTAAAACAAAAAGATTCCTCCAAAATATAATTATTTGTTACCAGTCACAATATGAGCTTTCTCAAAAAAAAAAGTCAACAAAATCCATCCGTAATTTTAAAAACAGACAAACCAACACCGATGAAAACACCGCCTCCTTGACGAAGGTAAATGTGCGCAATACCTGAACAGATGTTCAGGTAATCAACAGTTGCTGATAAATGTGGCCGTTGTTATAATATTATCCCGGCAAGATGCCGTGGAGAAGGAAGTTCTTGTTTTTCTCATCGCTGTTATTCTCCAGACGGAGGAAGTTAAATGAAGTCTGGTGGTGATTCGATGGGAACATCTTCAGCGGATATGGCTAATGGTCCTGGAAATGGGCTTTCCAGGGAGGTGTGGCTGTTGGATTTGTCTACGGAGAAATAAACAGAAAACTTAGTGGGTAGTTCCCCTTCAAGTGGCAGCAGCTCTACTGTACTGTTGACATATCTTGGATTGATTCAATGCAGTTCTGATAAAACCATTTCAAGTCTGTTGTTAATGAAACACTAAAGGTGCGTTCCAACCTTTGTTTGATGCATACTGGGGAATTTGCAAAACAGTCGTCCTCTTCACCGCAGCTTGATAGTTCTTGTAGAGAGCTGCGCCATACTGAACACACAGAGGAGACACATCTTTGAGATAAACATAAACACTAGAGGGAGCGTGACTGATGCTAAATCTGACCTTTGCTATTCTGATAGAGTTGACCCAAAGCAAGAGGGTGTGTTTGTCTTCACAGCACAGGAATTTGATGTAGGGAGACTCTTTTTGGATGCAGGGGTGCTGAGAAAAAAATAAAATAAAATAATAGCAGAAGCAAAAACTCAATGAAACATTTAAAAACTCCAACCTTTCGTTTGAGTATTAATTCAGTGGGGTTAAAAACCTCACTTAAGCAAATAATTGATGGTTAATGCAAAGGAATTATGTCTTTAAAATAAAAGTGACTGAAGCTCTTTTTACACTGCCTGGCCAAAATAAAAGTCGCCACCTGGATTTAACTAAGCAAATAGGTACAAGCCTCCTATTGGATAAGT
>JAUZNJ010008572.1:0-18123 GCA_034780135.1 Jordanella pulchra
ACGGAGCTGCAATGGAAATTTCGTTGAATTCTGTTCAATGACAATAAATGCTATCTAATTCTAATTCTAATTCAGCTTATTTCCAGCCTCACTTCATCCAAACCTTCATGCTAAAGCCATCATCCATCCATAAAGGTATTAAAGTACAACTGTTTCAACACGTATAGCTCAGAAACATCTGTCCAACACCTGAACGTAGTAAAGGAGGTTTTTGAAAAGACGTTATGTCAGCTAAAGCCTAACAGGAAGCGTGGGATTGCAATGTATCCCATGCTGTGAGGCGGTCTCTGTTCTCCCTCTGTGTTCCTATATTAGTCTGCAGGGATGTGAAACTTCTGTGCAACAGGACAAACGATGTGGTATCAGGGAAGTTAACGTCTCTCTCATAACAAAAATTACAGAATCTGTTTCCTTTTCTGAAGGCAGTATGATTTATTGGAAAAGAAAACTTACTAAAACAAGCACAGATGTTCGATGAACTACATACTGCCAGTGTTTAAAAGCACATTACTCTACAAAGATATCTAATGAAATTACAAATGCTTGTATCTGAGTTAGAGATTTAAATTCTTAAGCTTCATGAGGTAGTTTGGATTTTTTAAATTGCTAGAGTTATGCACAATGTTTAAGTCATAAATTTAAAGCTTTTCTCTCAAATTAAAGAACAGAAAAACAGCTCTTCTGTTTACAAATATGAGAGAGTAAAAACTCAGCTGCAGCTTATAACAGCATGTTAGTGTTTGAAATAAAGATGGGAAGGAATCTGCTGAGTTGATGGTTTGCTTTGATGTGGACAGAGATGAATAGGATTTCCATTCAGCCTTTAGGCCTGGTTGGTTCACACACCTTAAGAATAACAAGGACTCACTTTGGGACTCTGACTTGTAGCTTGTTTTGGCTCTGATTCAAGAAGGGAAGTGGAATTTTTTCGGTATTTTTTTTTTTTAAGTTTATGCTCAGGAACCAAAACCAAAAGCTTGAAAAACATTAGTGAGTTTTTGTTTTAAAAATGCATTGAGTGTGCAGAGAAAAAATAAATAAATAAATGATTATTTTTCATCACCAGGGCTGCAGTCAGAGACCAGACGGTGACGGGAATCTGCTGATTTGATCATATTTTCCTAATTGAGTAAAACATCAGAAGTATAACTGTCCTGATGGGTTAAACCAACAATAAACCTATTTTCTGCTGAATTTACCAAAGACAGTAAATAAAAATGAAATCAGAAAA
Source organism: Jordanella pulchra (assembly GCA_034780135.1). Classification (NCBI taxonomy): domain Eukaryota; kingdom Metazoa; phylum Chordata; class Actinopteri; order Cyprinodontiformes; family Cyprinodontidae; genus Jordanella; species Jordanella pulchra. Next base: position 1,232 of record JAUZNJ010008572.1, read on the forward strand.
AAAGCTACAAGTTCAATTCTCTACAAAAAAAAAGGAAAAGGGATGCTGCCTGTTTATACCAGCAGCTAAAAAAGCGAAAGAGTAATCAGCAACTAACAGGAAGCTCAGCACATTAAGCCAATAAGATCCAGTTATCTCAGTGGAAGAGTCAAATTCTGGCTTCATTCTATCTACATCTGAAATGTTGAATTAGCAACCTACTTATGGAAATCTCCAGTTAAAGTAAGCATCTCTAAACACAACATGCACAGAAACAGCTGCAGCAACGCTGAAAGCAAAAGTCCTTCATATAAAGACACTACAGAAAGTTCTGAGATCATTAGCCACATTTAGATGCACAGATTGAAACGTATTCAGATTAAAATACAAAAAATGATCTAGTTGTATTGTTTACATGGACATAAGCAACTGAAACAAACTAATAAGATTAAAAATGGCTGACGTAAAGATGCACACTCAGGTCAGCTTGGTCAGACTTGGTTAAGAAATTGTTCTTTCATCAGTATTTTGTATAAAAAGCATAGAAAATGGATTTTTATAAACTAAAATCAGCTAAATATGCCAGAAACAGATCAAAGCACACAAAAAATAGTAATCAGACATCAGTCACACAAACTAAGTGACATAAACACAAATCTACGCCTCACAGCAGTCAGTCATTACTTCCTAAATAATCCCTTTTCTACATATTCTGAGGATATAAAATGTCAGCACCTATATTTATCCCTTTCATTTGCTGTTTCATCTTTCTCAGAGCTACAGGGATCCCCTGAGGTCTGAACTTCCTGCTCCCTCAGAGTCGAAGTTCTTGACTGATAAACAGTCGGTCGGAGCCACGTTGCAGAAACTTCTGTTGCTTTCCAGTCTGCCAAGCGGGCTGCGTGTACCGAGTGGGCGGACTCCATAGAAACACAGGCACAGCATCCAGAAGGTCTATGAGGAAATAAAAAAAAACCAAAAACATGCAGCCGCTAAACCGAGCTGAGATATTTTCCCTCATAATAATCAGTCCGACCCAAAAAGACGTGATCCCTCCCGTTTGTCTCCAGTCTTTAAGCTGTTCTGTGGCATGAAAGGCATTTGATGTTCCCAGTGGGTGTGTTCGGTTTGTACGGAGACTAAAGGAGATTACAATGGGTCAGACATCTGACAGACAAAAAGCAAATATTTTAATGACATGACACACCAAACAACCAAACTTGCCAGTCCTGTTTGCTTTTCAAATCTCCTGCTGACCCGTGTGCGCCATTTTAACCAGGCAGACCAAAAAAAAAAAAAGCAGTACTCCGTGAAGCAGTGAGTTGGCCACTGAGGGCTTGTCAGGTATGCAGATTGTTTCCTGAACGTTCCTGAGCTTCAAACACAGCCTGAGGATCAAGATGCTTGAAGCTTCCCTCCATCAATAAACAGACAGAGAGAAACACCATGAACCATAAAATATGTACAGATTGTGGTCGATTATCTTTAGGCATAAAATATTCTTAAAAAAAAACATTGTGGAGGATGAAAACCATCTGTTATTCACAGGGCAGCAGAACAAAATCTAAAACCGAGGTAACCTGCAGGCTCACGTCTTTCTAGGAATGCTGATATTTCTTTCTTTAATATTGGATTAAGGGAAAACTTCCTCCAATGTTTTTATCATAATAAAATAATACCTTCAAGTTCAGAGCTACATTTTCCTTGATCATCTATACGCCAATCACAGGATAAAAAGGATGATACCGTTACTGAACAAAGAGAAGAAACAATTTAATTTTCTGCTCCATCTCCACATTTACCTGCAGGTCATCAGGTAACGGGAGAGCAAGATTTTAACCAGATAACAGAAAGGCTGAACAGATTTTCACTCAGTTGTATCTCCTTGGAGGTTTCACTGCTGCATGATATCAGCTCTGTTCCTTAAATATTTATCAGCTGATGGGAGAAAAGTGTGAAGAATGAATTTAAAGATAAACTAGAAACAGCTACAGTAAAGAACGAGCAAAGCTTCCCAGGAACTACACTCCAACTGGCTCATTTCTAAAGCTCAGAGTCTCTGTGGCCTTACCTTCACCACTCACCTTCTGAACGCCTTAGTCCTTATGAATAATTTCACGTTTATTTCTTAGAAATCCATAAGACCTGTTCTTTTTCTTATTAAAATGAAGTTTATCAGCACTAGTGTTGCCAAAAAATCCAATCAGGGACCCCTCTTGGCCAGGCATTTCCCTCCATCTTGCCTTTTATTCTGTGTGTGAACTGATTTAGTAAACCTTTAAATCAAACCTGAATTAAACGAGACACCTAATTTTATTTCTTAATATGGGACAGCACCCTCTTTTTTTAAAGGACAGTTGGAGACCCTAATTGGCACACAGAGACAATACCACTTTAAGTCTAACAAGGGACACACACTGACCTCTGAGGACAAAGCTATTATTAAAGCTCCTGTATCTGTCCAACATGTTTGCTGCTAATGAACTAATGAAAGAAGACTTCTACTTTCCAAGTCAGTTCTCTTTGGATGAATGAAAAGACATACCTGGACAAGAGATTCGACTTGACACACAACTGTAAAGTCGTCTACAAGAAGGGACAGAGCTTGTTGAACTTCTGAAGGAAGCTAAAGGTCCTTCGGCATTTGCAGCAAGATGCTGCATATGTTCTATAAGTCTCTCTCTGGAGAATTCCTCATAAAATGAAGAACATTATTGACAACAGTGAACACAACCTCTTCCGAAGATTTTTAAATGACAGAATGTCTTCAGTAAGAGACTTTTCCAGGTCTGATGCAAGACAGACCGCTACAGAAAATCTTTCCTGCCAACAGCTATCAACACTAGACATTAGATACAGCCCATCCCAAACCAACTATGAGATAAACAAAGACCACCATTATCTCTAGTTTCTTAAGAGAACTGACAAACATATCTGACATGAACACAAAAGGCTGCTCTGCACGTCCAACAGTCCACAATGATGACAATCTCCTGCCTAAGAGGCGACAGGTTCCAAAAACAGAGAGACGGTCTGAAAATGAAGGCTTTCTATTTATTTATCTCCTTATCCTATGTTGTTTATGGTAACAAAGATCTGCAGGATGTAATTTATGGTTACTGTACTACTTTACTATATGAACAAACAGTTGATACGCTAAAGAAAAAAAGACTGCAACATGCAGTGCCTTCCAGAACCACCTTTATCCCTTAAATCACAACATTTATGTTTGTTTTTAAATTAAATAAGAGACAGATGAATAACAAATAATACATATATGTAAAGGTAAATTAAAGACGCACAAGGACGAAGATTTGTACCAACAGGGATCTTCTAAAAATGGTTTGTATTTGTATTCAGCTATTCCACTACTTGGTAGAACTGGGAGCGGACCAGTTACCAGCTTTACAAAAGAAAGCGTGTATTCGGACAGCAGCAAAGCTAATATGACAGCATCACCCATCATTATCTGTTAAATTCAACATAAAGTTTAAGCCGTCTTGAAATAAACAAGGTATCTTTAGTGTCAGACATTAGTGAAACAAATACTACATCCGTGTTACCGAGAGACGGCTTGATCATTATGCTGCTGACACATTTAAGAACCAAACCGTTTTGTGTTGTTAGATTTGATTATTTCTCCTTTTTGATTCAAAAATTAAAAAAAATGCCATTTAGAGCCTTAAAGAGACATTATTTAAGTTTTTAATGTAAAATATCCTGAAAGTAGCCTTATTATTTGACCCTCTTTGACTAAAACATTAGATGATGAGCAGACTGACACCTCAGTAGTTGCATCTATAAGCCTGTAGCCCATTTATCTGAATTTACTTTGGGTCGGAAGTTCCCACGCTGTTTGACAAATGTGACATCAAGTTTGTCCATATTCAATGGGTTCAACCCAGAAAGTAATTGGAGCATTATATTCAAGATGGATTTTGGGGACACTAAGAAGTGACCGGCCTCCAGCTCAACTCAAGACACCAATGGAAACTCCAAGTCAGGAGAAAATACGTTTTTAAAAACTAGTCAAGTACGAGCGCTAGCTAAAAGAATGAGAAGTAGTGAGTGTAAAGCAGGACGATGTGGGTAAAATTTAAATCACAATACATTTCTTAATTTCGGTCGATTCGACATAATTTTAATATTGATGTAGGAAAAATAAAAGCCTTAGAAAGACAGCCAAGAATGCCAACAATAGATGTCTATACATTTTTTATTTCTTTTGCTTTTTTTATTTTTTATTTCTTTCTTTTTATTTCTCTTTCTCACTGTTTGCGTCACATGCTGTTTTTATTTTAATTATGTAAAGCACTTTGAAATGCCTTGATGCTGAAATGTGCTATACAAATAAAATTTGATTGATTGATTGATATACAAACTTGTGATGGACATTTTGCAAAGTTTATAAAAATCCTCCAACATAACATTTAATAAATATTAGCTTTAAAAAACAAAAACACATAAAACTACTTGAAGACCTGTGATAAATGCTGTTTATAGACTGTGATGTATATGGAAATATCAGAAATGTTTGTAACAGTCATATCACCATTGTTGAATTAACCATATTGTGATATATATTGAAATATTTTCCACCCCAGTTGTAAGGTAACCTCTGCTGATTATCTCTGAACATCTCATTGTTTATTGCAGTTTGAACCCTTCCTGTTCAGTGGATGAGAGAAACAACACACCAATGGATGATGACCAGCAGCTCCTGTTGAAGGAGAACCAGCTTTCTGGGACTGTTCAAAACATCAGACATCATCCATCATAAAAAAATCACTATAAAATACAAAGTGGTTTATGTTTGTGGCATAATTAAATGAATTATCTCACTATATGATCCAAGGACAACATCCGTGTGTGACCTCCATCCATAATGCACAGGAACGTAAAATATGCCGACTCAAAGTGGAGGAATTATCATTTATAAAGCTAAATAAGACTCATCGTATTAATCGCATGTCATTTAAGGAGTGATGGAGGCAGGAAGACGCAGCAATCAGATGCTTATCTCTGCAGTCTCTTCATTTTACAAACCCCAACCCAGCCAAGGTCACTCTAAATGTAGCTACCCATCCTGACTCCATTCATTCTGGTCTAACAGTCCAAGGGAAGCAGAGATCATTTTCTCCTCAGCAGCACTATCAACATTATATGTTTCCAAGAAGCTGCCGCTGCTGGGAGACATTTCTGACAGGCGCGCCCAACGCCGAGAAGGGACCTCGAATTCCCTTCTTAACGTCTCGCATTCACATGGAAGACGGATTCAGATTCCTCCCACCGAGTCAAGGAGAACACGAGATAACATTTTCTGCGTAATAAAAAGACAGTTTCAGCACTGTACAGCTGGACATGTGCGCTCCCCACACAAACCCTGGCTATAAATAGTACAGCAATGACAGGAACTGCTTGGATAATGACTTGAACAGAAGATGAGAGGAGCTCATGAGAAACTTAGGAAAGACTTGCAGCTTCTTGGTGTTGGACATTCAGAAGTAATAAATTCGAATAGAAAAGAGAGATGGTCAAATCTGTAGCTGTTATGATCCACCGTCTGATATTTGTTTTTGTGTTCAGCACAAATGCTTCAAATCAAAGTGAGCAAACAGTGTCGTCAACAAATGAGGAATTGCAAGATCGAATGTTTTTCACTTAGGTTTCCCATAACTCTGCTGTCATATGACTCAAACATCCTGAGGCTTTTCAGAAGAGCAGCCAGTCCTGAGAAACAGCCTGAAGACTGAAGACGGAGGTCCAGATTAACCGCTTGTAAAAACTGAGATTTTTAGCAGTGTACTTTACAGAAAGTCTTCACCGCAAGCATCATAAAGCCCTTATTCCAAATGTTTCTCTGTTGTTCCAGTAAAAATCAAGAGAAAACGGGGAAAGTTGTAATCAATGGGCCTTTTTGTTTTCTCCAACGGGTGTCATGAAGTTATGAAATTAAAGCTGTTTTTGTGCCGTACTTGTAGATCTGAGCATCCTTCGGTCATATAAAATGTTTTTTTTATAAATCATCTTCAGAATGATCGAATAAATATTTTCCAGGCAAGTTGATGCAACCTATGTTTATACATGGTAGGAATAAAATCACAAAGACCTAAAGATCAGGGCAGCATGGCTTAATGATGGACTGAAAGCGGCCAATTAAAGGCAATCAGAAACTGCAAACTGTCAGAAACTGCTGCCCTAAACACAACACAGCCTCATTTGACTACAAAGGTAATGATCTAATAAACAAATAGCGAGCTGATCACACCAGGAGGAACAGCATGACGCTCCCAAGGAGGCAACTCAGCACTAAAACCAACAGCTGACATCCAAATTCAAGCCACTAATCTGGTTCGTTTTCTGTGCTTTTTGTTTTTTAAATAGACAAAAATTTTATTAAATAAACCCATCAAAAGAAAACTAATATTTGGTTATTGCAACAAATATATAATATCATTTTAATATCAGATTACTGCTCTACAGTCCGAGGTGTTGTTAAAAAACTCCTGCATCAGTCAGGATTTATCAACCCACATAATTGATGTTTGGTTTTCTGATATGAATTTATTTATTTAAACACTAACTGGAAACAATAAACAGATAAAATATCTGGTGCTATAAATGTATTTCTATATGTAGCAGCATAAACTCACTTTTAATTATTATTTTTTAAAAAAAAGGAAAATAAAAATCCAGGTCAAACATTGCTTCTTCCACAGCTGTCACAATCCTTGGTACTCCAAACAATCTAGTTCCAGCAAATAAACCTTTATTTCTGTCAAGTTGACTGTAGTAGCTGTGAGCCAAACTCTTTTTGACCCACTAAGCTCAAAGTTGGACGATGGGTTATAGACACAATGAAGCTTTACAATAATGCAAGACTGAAGGACTTCCTGGATGCAACATTGGGTAGAACAATATCTTCCAGGGAGCAAAAAGGTTCTGGGTTCGATTCCCAGCCTCTTTCTGCATGGAGTTTGCATGTCCCCCCGTGTATGAGTGAGTTCTCTCTGGGTACTCCGGCTTCTTCCAAAAACTGGATTCTCTAAACTGTCCTTAGGTGTGTGTGTGTGTGTGTGTGTATGAATGGATGTCTCTGTGCGTCTTTGAGTTGCCCTGTGACAGACTGGTGACCTGTCCAGGATGGACCCCACTTCTCGCCCGTAGACTGCCAGAGCTAGACACGGGCACGCAAGAGGTAGACGGCAACCCCCTGGCTCATCGTGGGACGGAAAGAAGGAAGGATGATCTTTCAGGTTCCATGCATTAAAACGTAGCTACTAGAATGACTTTCAATGTATTCTGTCTCGATACCTGACAAATAGCTAAATAATGAAGATTTTAAAGATCAAGCTAAGTGAGAGGGAAATGCAATAAATGGAAAAAAGAAAAAGAGAAGAAAAAAAGTGTCAGAAACATATTAGGTTCCTTTCTACTGGGACTATAACTGGAACTGTGACTTCAGCCGTTGGTAAAATGGTTACTACAAACTATTTCTAGATAATGAGATTAATTTTGCAAAGATTTTTATCCTTTTATACCTTCTTCAATTAAATGTTGGATCACTGCAAAGATTTCACACCAGGAGTTTTATCTACCAGTTTCAACAATCACTGATGAAAAAAAGCTTTTGGTAATGACCCCTTAATCATGATCATCTGATAAAACAATAATTGATCAGAATTAGTTACAAACTCTTCAATTCTCCTTGAATATGTCAATCTTTTTATTGTTGACTCCTAGTTTCGATGCCCAGTGCACAGCCAGGAACAGACTAACAATATCAGCGAAGAAAAGTCAGCAGGAGTGTATGCGCAACTATCCGTTTGTGCTGCAGAACTCAAAAGGGTGGCCTAAAGATATGACCAGGTGGCAACCTGTGACACTGGCGATAGGATCATTTTATGCAAGGGACGTTGCATGGCCAGTATGACTAAACACCACTGAACTCATCTTTGACCAACTGCACCAATGTTGTAAGGTAGATTCCTGAGGGAATTTGTTCCTCCTCTAAATTCGTAGCACACCTTCTGTAGGGAGTTTATAATATGCATTGTTTACAATCCTGTTTCAAATTGCCCTAAGTGATGGAAACCTGACTCGCTGCACAGGAGCTGCTGGGACTTTCTGTGCAATAAAACAAAAAGTGTTTCAAATCAAACAACATTAGAAATTGATCCTGAACATTTTTTAAACAATTATTGTTTTTTCTACTGTTAAATTGTTTCAAAATTAGAAAAATACTCTATAGTATATTTGTTGCACTTTCCTATTAGCGGCAAAAATCTGTATTAAAACAACAAGGCTGTATTGTCTTAATTTAGAGTGGAACTGGTATGAAGCTAGTTAGCATCCATAAGGAACTTAAGCAGTCATTTCACATCTTTCCTAGTCCCTTTGTATTGACCTCGGAAATCACTTAAGATTCTGTGGAAGTATTTAAAACCATTACTGACCAAGTCTCATCATATTACTGAACTTGTTAAAATCTGGACCTGAAAGCTCTTAGATCCCCAGACAACCTTTTTTCTGTTAAGACAAATCCACCAAATATCAAACATGCCTGGTCCATCACTTCTTTTCGATCTCCAACCCTGCAACTCTTCGGTTCATCGCTACTCCATCACAGCTCAATCAAATAACTGATCACTTCTTCATCACACTATCAGATTTGACAAAGGCCTGATAACAAACTGCTATATGATTCAGGTTTGCATAAACAGGGATGTACCTGGACATGCAGGACTTAGATATATTTGTGCTTCAACTAAAGCCGTAATAAATATCGACACTCAAACTCTTTATCTGGATACAATACCAATTTCATATGGTATGGATACTAAAGGCAAGTGTTGTTCTATATTTTAGATTTCTGGATTATTTGCACAATAAAAGAAAAACACCACAGACAAACTTAAAATATTGTCTAACTGTGTTATATTTGGCTTATTTATTGTGGATTTATATGCAAAAGTACTTAACTACCGTCCGCATGTCTGCTGTGATAGCATGTTTCACGATGAATTGAAAAAAAGAGATTTTTTCTTTTTTATAGAGATCAAAATATTTTTTACACTTTTGTTTTTTTTCATATTTTTAATGCCCGTGATATCAAAAATGGTATTTTCTGGGGTATCAATTACAGTTATATTTTTTAAAAGATGATTTTCAAATTCTAACTCGATTCTCATTAATTAGTAAATTTACAGCTGTATAGGAAAAGCCCTTTTCTTAAACAATCCATTTTCCACTGTCCTTACAGTTACCTTAATAATTTTCTCTTGAATGTTAAAAACAATACTAGTATTAATTTGTAGCATAACTACAGTCCAGAAGGCAGCTAACAGCTAAAAATGACTTTAATACATCAATCCAGTTTGAGATCAGATTAAAAAGAATCGATTCCAAATCTTGATCATTGGAATTGAAAGGATTCTTAACATTTGAGTTGATATCCAGCTCAATGCTGAGTTTAAAATGTCAGTATCATGGCAACCTTATAACAAACCCGAACCAAATGGCTAACTTAATTTCTCAGTTTGCAGCCAAGTTGACCTAACTATTTTATTCAGGTCTGTTAAAACAGAGATGTATCTAAAAGCTGTTGGACAAAGAGCCTTGAGGGACCGGGGTTCGACACCCTTTTAAAGTTGACAATTTTCCCCTTTTAATTTTCTCTCTGCTTTTCATGATCAGTTTTAAAGGTTGCTTGGTTTTACTTTTACCTTTAACTAATATTCTAATAAAATTTACTAACTCGGATGTTTTAGAATATTGGGCTTTTTAGCATCAATAGCTTTAAATGACAGAAAGAATGATTATGTGAAAACAAGCTCATCGCCTCTGATAAGTATGGTGGAGAATCAGTGGTGCTGTGGGCCTGGTTCTCTTCCTAAGGCCTTGAGCACCTTAATACAAGATATTATGGTAATCTTGAAGTACAGAGATAAAAAAGCACCTAATGGACCTCTCTAGTAAACTAAAATAAGTCATTGGATTGTTCAAGAGGATATTGATCGGAAACATTCGACACGCTCAATAAAGAAATTGTTTGCAAAATTAGAGCTTCTATGTCGATAACGGCCAAAATCTGAATGCTGCCTTATTAGTAGGAGTTGGGTAAATTGTCCTTTTTTTAAATAATCATTTTTAAACAGAGATTTTTTTCATATCTAATACAATTTCTTAACCAAGTTAAAGAACAGTTTTCTAAATTTAACTGTTTTCTTTACACATCTTTACCAGGGGTACCAATAAACTACACTACCCATTGTAATACATGTAAAATTCAAATAAATAAAGATCACAATGTTTTCATTTGTGCGTATTATTTTCATAGATGGGAATATTTTAATCCACGAATGCTAAAATAAAACAGATGGGATAACTTATAAACGTCTGTAGCCACAGTATTGTGGTAGCTAAAGGAACATCATTTAATAAGTGTTTCTCAGAGTAGATATTCGTGCAGATGGGATGTATTGATCGAGCAGGAGTCCTACAGAGCAGCACACAAGTCCCAGCAGTGAAATTCACTCAACGATCTGAAGCATCCTGCAGACTTTTAACATCCACTGTCCTGCTGTCCAACAATACAGTCGTTTAAAGGTCCAATTACCCTCGAAACAACGTGTCATTGGGCAAATTCTACCAAACCAGCTTTAAATTGAACGCAACCCCATAATATGCTCAAAAACACGGTAAACAACCGAGCACCGACTATCACTCCTACATCGGTGGACAAAACAACCGGTCCCGAGCAACTTGGACTGCTTCTTAAATGTCCGACACAAGAAAGCGGTAACATTCAAACATTTATATTTTAACTGGGTGAGTTGAAGAAACCCGAAGGAAACGCTGCGAGTTGTAAAAATGATAAAAAGGCTGTAGTCGGTTTGTTCTCCTCACCTGTTCGATAATGCGGCGGTGTCTCTGCTGACTGTGATGCTGCTACTGACGCCGCCTTGGAGTGTCACCCTCCGACTGAGCCGGAGCCGGTAGGTGGAGCGCGTGCGGAATAGTTTGGCGCAGTGCTCCAAAGGGATTCTGGGAAATGTAGTCATCTGTAAAAAAAAAAAAAAAAAAAAATAATTAATGGGCTTTATGCACAACTTGACAACTTCCTAAAGTTAAGGCTGCTCTTTTGTTTACTGGATAAACTGATTAATTCAGGTGTGTCTGGCCAACATCATTATGGTTACTGAGATCAGCACACCTGGATTTATCAGTTAATCTGGTAGAGAAAGACAGGAAACAAAGAAGCTGCCTTGACTTTAAGAAGTAGTCGAGTTGTGCGGAGGCGGATTCATCGCTTAGGTTTGTTTTGTGCATTTTAACTCCTACATAATCCGAGTCTGGACAAACGTTATTGAGGAATAAGGATAGAATATTGTGATAAACATAACTCTGATCTGAGGAACATTGACTCTGCATGCTCAGTATTGACAAAAGCTGGTCAAAGATATAAGCAAACATTGCAGCTACTGAAACCCAAATTGGGCAGAGATTTGCATGGTTTAGTTGCAGCATAGTTCTAGACAACATTTGCACAGGATAAAACAATAACAAATACAAACAAATGAAATTTAAAAAACAGACCAAAAATGCAGGATTTAGTATATTAAATGAACCACAAAACCAGGATTTGCAGATTCCTGATTTCCCTGATAAAAAAATGTGATCGTATCTTAAAACAGTTGGAGCTTAAAGCATACTTTGATTTCTAATTAAATGTTGAAGTGAATTTTAAAGTCGAAATATTAAATTGGTCCAAGGGATGAATGAGTTACCGTCCCTTCGATCTCTAAATATCATCATAAGAAATGTATTTATTACTACACAGCAAAAACTGATTTGGAGTTGAAGTTGTTCTCTAAACAAGTGTATGTGCCCTTTATTTGAGCAGGCAAATAAGATCATCTTCCAAAAAAAAAAAGTATTTTTGCCCTTATACTAAGGTAATTAGATATGATGGTCTTAAAATAAAATAATTGAGTTTTTTTTTCTTGTATTTTAAATGTAAATAATCATATTCAGTTTGAAAATTGTCTTAATTCAATTTTAAGAAAAAACGACTTACAGATAAACAAAACACTATCTTTAAAAAAAAAGACAGATAAAGTAAATAATAAACAGAATATAATAAATTAAACATTGTGGTATAAAGCAAATTTATAGTTTTTCATTCATTCATTTATTTATTGCTAATGTTTTCTTATATCTCATTTGTGTGTGTGTCTGTTTTCAGCGGTCAATGACGTCACATGTGGTTTCTGGCGTCAGGGCTATTAAAAAACGATATTCTATTTATTCTAAAAACAAACCCCTCCCACATCGCATCCTGAAGCCTTCTTGCCGGATGATGCACCGGTTGATCATGAAGGAGTACACGCAACTGGCGTTTATGTCGAATGTACTGATGAGAAATTATCACAAGTTAAAAAAATGCGTAAAGAAAATAAACTTCAATTTCTTATTTTAGTATTTGATGATAGAAATATTTTTTACTTATGTATTTTTTGACGGAACTAGAAACTAGAATTACAGATCTTTTTTCACGAATCTGCAGCTTTTATGCTTAAACTACACTTACCTAAAACAGTGTCATTGACAAACATGGCGGCCTCCACGGGACCAGCAGACGCTGCTGGAACAGAATCTAAAGGTCCAGGTTCCTCGATGGACAGTCCAACGATCCAGTACAGCGCGGTTCTGGAGCATCTCATCGGGAATAAGAGGCCCGTTAAAGAGCTGAACCCCGCAGTTATGGGGGGTCTGCCGGTACCTCCTAAAAGCGACGAGCAGAAAATGATAGAGAGGGGAATGGAGAGCTGCGCCTTCAAGTCTGTGCTGGCCTGTGTTGGAGGTAAATGCCTTCAATTGAAATAAAATTTCAATATTGATATTAAATAAGGAGAAAAGTTGATTCCTTAAGGTGTCGATTTATAGTTTTCTGAAGCGAAAATTTAGTTTTCCGACTCCTGATCACGTTTTAAAGGCACGACAACCTCAGTTAGTTTTTTTCACTTTGACGAAATATTGGCAGCTATATTTTATATTACGTTTAAACAGGAACATTAAAAGGCATTATAACCTAATATTCTCCCAATGTTGTTGATTTTTTTAACCAGTAACCCTGCAATTTATCAAGCCTTAATGTGATTGTCCAAAAGAAAGTAAGGAATAATTTATGTAGAGTTGATTGATGGTTTTACATTTGTCCTACATATGAGGTCTTTGTCCTTTTCAGTAGGATAAAATCATCTTATATGTAAAATAAATAAATACAAATCAGAGCGATTTACTCTCAGTTCACATTCAGCTGTTCTTTGAAGGCCTCAGAGGTTTGAAAACATTAGTGTTCAAACAGCATCATGATGACCAAGGAGCACTGAAAAACTTTAAAACATTAATGATAAGAATACAGCTCTACTGTGATCCTACCAAGACATCTGATCAGTTCATCCAAATTAACTCTCAGTGCTAAGAGGCCAACGGTAACGCTAAACCATCCACGGCACAGACTGGACAATGGTCACCAATCTGGTTTTTAAATGCATAACGAGATGCTTGTTGGCTTAAAAAACAAACAAAAGATGCAAACATGTATTGGAAGATGTGCTCATTTTAGACAAGAAATAAACTGGATAGTCTTGTCACTAAATGCTATGGGTGGAAGAAAAGAAAGAAAAAGATCTGGCACCTCCCCCCCCTAAAACATAGCAGTGGCCGCATTATGCTGGGGGATTTTTCCTTTAACAGCTGGTCAGAGTGGATAAAAAGATTGATGGTTCAGAGTCCTACAGACTGGGCTGGAGGTTCGACTGTAACTGTAGACATGTTCTGACTGACTTCAGCAGCTTTGCAGGAAGTACTGGCAGATATAACGGACTACATCCCATACAGTTACGCACTAATTTAGTTTATTTAAGTCTAACCCACGAAATTCCAATAAATTTCCTTGCCGTTGTAACATGACGAAGCGGATGAGGATTTAAGGAGGATGAACATTTCTACTCTCTCCACAGGGTTTGTCCTGGGCGGAGCTTTTGGCGTGTTTACAGCCGGCATCGATACGAATGTCGGCTTCGACCCCAAGGACCCCCTGAGGACCCCGACCGCTCGAGAAGTCCTTAAAGACATGGGTCAGAGGGGGATGTCTTATGCCAAGAACTTTGCCATCGTGGGCGCCATGTTCTCCTGCACTGAGTGCATCATAGAATCGGTGAGCGGCGGCGCTGGTGTGTCTGCTTATTGAGAACTGACACAGGTGGTGACAGTCAGTCTCATCATTGTATTGTTTGGTGTTTTATCCTTTGCAGCCACATAGTTTACTAGGATATTTTTAATTGTTGAAATTAACCTTATGTTGGACAGTGTTATAGCGCCCTCTGCTGATTAGATTTAATATTATTCTACTGAAGAATAAAATGTAGGTAAAGGGAAAATTAGCTCAACCATTGACCTCCTTGCTTTGTCTTAAACAATTAAACCATCACTGTGTTTTTTTTTTTTTACTTCTGTTCGTTCTGCAGCACAGAGGTAAATCCGACTGGAAGAATGCAGTGTACAGTGGCTGCGTGACTGGAGGGGCTATAGGGTTTCGTGGTAGGTCACCTCCTTTCTTTTTCTCTCCACACCAGCCTCTGCTTCTTCGTCTTTCTACTGTTTCTCCTTTTCTTCTGTCTTTTGTGCAGCCGGTCTGAAAGCCGGGGTCCTGGGATGCGGTGGATTCGCTGCATTCTCTGCCGCCATCGAGTATTACTTGCGATGAGGAGCCAAAGAGCAGCCTTATGGACGAGAACTTGTTTCCTATGTGGACCTGTTGCTCCGGAACCCAACGTAAAGAGAGAAAAATGAGTGAACTTTGGCTTCAGTAGAACAACAGGGACCCGAACAAGACGTGTAGAGGATGTTCCTCTGTTTATTTTTACAGAATCTGTACCCAGGTGATGGTGATGAGGCCGTCCCTGCTCAGGCACCGCTGTTTAGTCACAGATCTGTTCAGTGAATAAACAGGCTGTCTTCGGTAGGATTATTTAAATGTCAACAGTTTTTTAAATGAGTAATAAATGTGGGAATAATTCCTGCTTTAACCTCACAGTTAAACTTGAAGGAAATCAGTTGTTCCTTCAGCTCCTCGACCTGTTCAGCAACGTCTCAGGATGTTTTCTGTGTACGGTATGAAGCTGAGCTCCTGAGTGTGAATAAAAGGAGAATATTCATGTTTTATATCATCGTCATTCTAATATCATGAAAATAAATGTGGTTGTAATATATAAAGGCCATTTATATTTAGACCCTTTGACCTTTTTTTGCTTGTAATCATAAGAAACTCTTGAGTGTGTGTGGTTTATAACGAGCGTACGAAAAAACAAAAGGAAAGATCTGACGCCAAGCCCAGGATTACAGACGTTCACTGAGACCCTTTATCTTTGATACCCTTCAATGAAATCCATTGGTTTGGAGTTTTTAGGGTCTGGTGAGCCACCGTCTGGCATATATCAGTGGATCCAACCTTCTATTTGCATCTCATCTCACCCGCAGCGGCTCTCTGATATTTACTCTACACCGGAGGAAGGTGACGTCAGTCCTCGAGGGCCCCGTCCTGCAGCTTTTGGACGCATTCCTGCTCAAACACACCTGAAACAAACCTTAACCTTTCATTTATTTCATCTGTGTTGAAAGGATACATGCAAAAGCTGCATGACGGCGGCACTCGATGACCAACGTTGCCCATCCCTGCTCTAAACCGATATTTGCATTTTTCCAATCAGGTCTTTTCTAGTAAAACAAAACAATCTCTTGCATTCAAATCAGCGCTGTAGGATGAACTGATAGGAGTTCAAAGCGCTCTTACTCAACAGCATCTCATGCTGTGGGCATTTTTTTTCCCCATATATTGTCAAACTACAACCAGAGACTTTAATGTATTTTGTTCAAGTTTCTGCACTAATGTTTGCATCTGATGATGGGAAATAGTAGCAGAAAACTGCTGACCTACAGGGCCATCTAAGGGCATCAATCAAAGAGGTTCCCATGGTAACTGTGCAGGAGGGCAAATCTACTGCCAACTAAAAGTTGTAAAAATGCACGTTTGATTTCTGGAAGAGTTGCAGGAAGAAAGCCAAAGCAAGTCCCATGTAAGAAGAAGGTGCTCTGGTCAGATGAGACCAAATCTAAAGGTGTTTTTTGTGTCTACATTTCATGGTTCATGAACTTTGTTAAAATTTTTTTTTACTTATAGATAAAAATTCCAGCTTTATAAAATGAAGTTAGCAGTTTTAACTCAAAACGAGGAATAATGCATGAAGGAGAAGATGAATGGACGCTGCTGATGACCTCAGAAGACTTTATAGCGAGACAGCAACTGTAACACAGCCAGAGCTGCAGGAAGGATGGCATAGATCAACACCAGAATGGTCCAGTCAAAGTACAGACCTAAAGCTAATTGATCATTTGTGTAAAGCCGTTAAAAAATATCGATTACAGATCTAGGAGGCGTTCAGGCTGAATAAAAGAACCACCTTCAACTGCAGTTTAAAGAATGAAGGTCAAAGGGCCTGAAGAGAAGTGGCTCTAAAATGTTCAGGTACTTTAAAGGTTTCTGGTCCATCAGGTAAAAACCCACTGAAATAAACTACTGATGGACGTAGCAGTTTGAGAAACTAAAAAAGACTAAGTGGAATAAATACATTTGAGATAAGCCAGAACATAAGTTTTATTTAACTTTGTTAATTATTATTGTCTTTGTTTTCCTCTGACTGGTTTCCTGTTTTACTCAACGTTCTGTCCAACAAGGAAAATTATTTACAGTTGAGGTCAAAAGTTTACATTCACTTGTAAAAACATAATGTCATGGCTGTCTTGAGTTTCCAATAAGTTCTACAAGTCTTATTTTTCTGTGATAGAGT
>JAUZNJ010008583.1:0-18123 GCA_034780135.1 Jordanella pulchra
CCGAGGTCGGCGCCATCTCCGGACTCAGCACCAGCTTCTCCGGAACCAACGACACCGGGCTCAGCTCCAACGCCTCCGGAACCAGCACCAGCAGTCCCTTCGGCGTCCAGGCCTCACGCTTCCCCTAGGTCGACGCCGTCTCCGGGCTCAGCACCTGCTTCTCCAGAACCAACGACACCGGACTCAGCTCCCACGCCTCTGGAAACAGCACCAGCTGTCCCTTCGGTGTCCGGACCTCACGCTTCCCCGAGGTCAGCACCGTCTCCGGGCTCAGCTCCTGCGTCTCCAGAACCTGCTCCAGTCCTCTCGGCGTCTGGACCTCTTGCTCCTCCAAGGTCGGCGCCGTCTCCGGATCCAGCACCTGAGCCTCCAGAATCTGCTCCCGTCCTCTCGGCGTCCGGACCTCACGCATCTCCGAGGTCGGCGCCGACCCTGGACTTAGCTCCTGGGTCTCCGGCTCCAGCGTCTGCATCTCCGGGAACAGCGTCTCCAGCTTCGACTCCTCCTGGGTCCGTTCCAGCCGGGGGTCCGCTCAGTGATACAGCCGGCGCAGCCTCAGCAGCCATCCAAATGACGGTGGTGGAGTTAGTTTCTGCCGGCGGTCTCAAGCATGGTGCTGCAGCCACCACACCAGTCCCTAGTGCACCTCCTAGTGTTCCTAGTGCATCTCCTAGTGTCCGTAGTGCATCTCCTAGTGTCCCTCCTAGTGGTTTCCCCAGTGCTCCTCCTAGTGGTTCCCCCAGTGTGACTCCTAGTGCTCCTATAGAGGCCCCCTGTGTTCCTAGTGCCCCCTCTAGTGCTCCGCTCGACTCTCCTAGGGTCCCTCCTGAGCTCCCACTTGTGGGGGCTTCCCCAGAGTCCCCGCCTCCGGGCGGTTCCAGTGACTCTTGGGCCTCGCCTCCGGAGCCACGGACGGCCTCCGGACTGTCATCATGGAACTGGTCATCGGCGTGGACGCCCTCCGGACCACACTACTGCTCTGCCTCCTGAGTTTTCGCCCACTCTGTGTGGATAGTTTTCAGTTTATTTGGACTCTGACCCTCCTTCCGTCGTTCCTCGGACCACTTTGTGTTTTTTGGACTATTTTCATTGTGTTTTGGGCGTCTGGAAGCTGCCCGTTAAGGGCGGGGTACTGTCATGATCCGTGGTTCTTTGTGTTAATTCTGAAGCTTCCTGCTGTCTCTGTGTTTTCTGTGTCATCCTGTCCTCCCTGATTACCCCCAGGTGTGTCTAGTTTCCCTGATTGCCTCACTATGTATTTAAACCCTCCTGTGTCTCTTGTTCTTTGTCGGGTCCTTGTCTGAGATTCCCTGAGTTCGCCTGTTATCCTCAGTGTTATCAGAGTCCTTCTTCTGCCTCACGCATGTCCAGCGCTACCAGTGTAAAACCCTGGATTGCGTTTTGCCATGCTGCCTGGTCTGAGGACATTTTCAGTTTCTGTACTTTGGACTCATTCTCCATTAAAAACCTCTTTTTCACTACATCCTGGTTCCAGCCTCTGCCTCACCACCACCCAAAAACAACCACTTCCTGACATATATGCTGATTTGCAACCTTGCTTTTTGACAATGAAGTCTCATGAACTTTCTGAGCAGCAAATCTGAACCGTTATCTTGGCTGTCCTCATTTGCAACATTATCTTGGCTGTCCTCATTTTGCACGAATGTCAACCTCGCCTAAGGTTCAAATGATTAGATTTTATTAGCGTAGCATAAATACTGCTGCAGTAGCACAAACAAACTGTTACAGAAACAGTTATAGCAACTGCTCAAAGATCCAGTGAAACGGAAAACCCTTTTTCTCTGCTCACTTTAAAAGGCTGACATACTCTGACTTAAAAGATTAAAAATAGTTTCATATATTGTTTGATAAAAAAATACTGGATGGCTGACTGTTGAGTTTAATCTACATTTGTATCAAAAATAGTTGTTAATTTAAAGAGACATAGAAGTTGGATATAACTCTAGCGACTATCCAGGGGGGAACTGTCTAATTGTCTGTTTAATGTGGTACAACTTTCATTTTGTTATTCTGGTGTGTTTTTTTCCACAGATGAGTGACGTTGAGGCAGGAGGTGCTACGGTCTTCCCTGACTTTGGTGCAGCAATCTGGCCAAAGAAGGTAATATAATAATGTGCTGAACACTATGGCCATGGTTGTTTGTTTGTTTTTTACCAGGTACTTAAAAGTTTCTGTAATACTTTTTTTTCTTTTTTATATCTATTTTCAAATGGCATCAAAACAATCTTAATAATAGGATGCTGATTTAGAATATATAAATACTATATATCATCTTTTATACATCTTGACTATAAAAACAAGGATCTTTACTATGACTCTGTTTTCATTTGACTACAGGGAACATCAGTGTTCTGGTATAATCTTTTTAGAAGTGGTGAAGGAGACTACAGAACCAGACATGCGGCCTGCCCAGTGCTTGTAGGAAGTAAATGGGGTAAGCAGTGAAATCAGTGATTTGTAAAGAAGGTATAAGGAAGGAAATTGCTGCTATAAATAATGTACATGCAGGTAAAGTAATGGGGGGAAAAAAGTCCTTTGTTTTCATTGCTTTGGTAGCTAATTACTGGCTAGCACTGATTAATGGAAAATTAGCTGATTTTTGACTGTGGTATGATTAGTTTTACCCAATATTTAGATATCAGTCAGGCCCTTCATATAACTATTGTTGGTTGGTCTCACGAGACCTTATTGAATTGCCCCTAACCAACAGTAGTTTTTAGTGCTTCTGAAAGTCAGATGCAAACTGATACTCCAAAATATCTGTAGTCATTGTTTTCATAAAGGAGGCATTGGTGTAATACCAGTGGAGGAGGAAATAATCTGTGTGCATGTGCATATTTGGATCGTCAAAAATAGCTAAAGAAGAATAATGTTAACAAATAAAAAACATCTATAGACCGGTACACATTAATGCAACAGGCTTTCAGACAGTCTCAGAACTTTTTATTTTTTTCAGTTTGTTCACAGCACTTTAAGATTGACTAAAAGGTGCACTATGAATATTATTTTGTGAATTCTCCATAAACAGAAAATTCAATTAATTGGCCAAATTGATTAATTTTCCAGACTTAATTTTCAGTGGGACATTTTCACAAGGATCCTAGAATATATTCCCATAACAGCCCAACATTTCAAACCCAGCTTGACAGAAGCCAATCAGAAGCAGCTACTGTATGTTTTCTGTAATTACACAATGTTGCCTATTAACATATCCTTACTGCACAGTGTCCTCTCTTTTTGTTTATTACATTTTTCTACACTTTGTTGTGTTAACTGTCCTGCTGAAAAACACAAACTTGCCCACTGAGGGACAATAAAGCTTATATCGATTCCTTTTCTGTTCTAGTTTTTTAGTATGAAATGCAGCAGAATTAGTCTAGAAAGTTTGCATGAACTTGCAGAACTGACTCCACTCCTAACCCTCCGGTCATATATTTGTAGACATGAATGCATGCACAGTAATTTTTATAATCCTAACCCTGGAAGAGAATTCACATTATCCAGTCTGACAGTTCGCAGTTGCACAGAAAGAAGGTTGTTTTCAGTCCAACACCTTCTGATTTTTATCTTTTCTCTGATCTTCAGGCCTTAGGCCATAAGTAATCACTATTGACGTTTCTAAAAGGAACTTGTCATTACTAATTATTCGATGAAATGGATTTATTGAAGTTTAAATGCTGAGAATAATTGGAATTTATTAGTAAAGCTGTTGATTCACCTGCTAAATCTAAATTTCTAGGAATTAACGCTTCTGTTTATCTTAAGAGGGTGAGGACATCAAACAAGTACAAATTCTTGTGAGATTACATTTCAGTAACACAGAATGCTGCCTTGATAAATACCATGAGCCAAAATGCGCTGGTCTGTCAATAATGTTATTTTTCAAGTAACTTCAAGCTGTGCCAAAGTTCTCTCCTCACTACATAACTTGTCTGGATAAGTCAGATGTTCTGTGGGTAGGTAGAGGACCAAATATTGTTTCACTCAATACATGCCAATCATTTTATTAAGTTCATCAAAGTTTGTTTTCTCTTTTTTTGGGGGGGGGGGGTGTTGTCTCATTTTAAGTATGTAAAGATTGATTTTCTTTCATTTTATAGTAGATGTAAACCGAGTCATTTGCAGGTGGTGATGGTGAATGAGAATACCTGATCCTAACTAGTTTAAATAAAAGTTAAATAAAATCAGCACTGTGACAGGACTGTGTTTCACCTTTGTATAACATTATAACAATATATTTTTTCAAACGATGCGTCCTTAAACATCCTTTTCTCTTTCTTCGTATGAATAGTGTCAAACAAGTGGATACATGAGCGTGGACAAGAATTCAGGAGACCATGTGGCCTAACAGAAGTGGACTGAAGCTCGCCTCACATCTATGCTCAGCCTCTTTAGTGCCTGTTTTGGTCAAAATGATGCAATCAGAAACATTGTGTAAAACCCTTGAACATGTCTGTCTGACTAACCAACGCTTTGCAGGGAATCCTATGTCCACGAGGGGAAGTTCATTGTCTGTTTATCTTTCTTTTTTTTTTACTTCCATTCTATAAGTTCATTTAATCAGAAAAACAAAAGATAATAAATATGAACTAAAACATAACCAACCCTCCATTTTCTCAAGGTTTTATTTTTATAAATGTACTTTTTTTGGTGTTTTTTTTCTTGATAGATTGAAACACTAATTGTAAAATGCAAGCTCTCTGGTGAACTTTTTGCATTAATTGTGCAAATTTAGTTGCTGTTATTGAGCTGCAGAGGATCCAGTGTCCGATTGATTTAAACTGTCTGTACAATGGATGCACCTAATTTGTCCTTTACAAACTTTACCCATACTGACCTTTGTTTTTATGTTTTTCGTTATTGATGTTTTTGTAAAAGCTTTTTATCTGGTGCTGATGAAGTTCAACACTTAACAGCTTTTCATATTTTTTTGCATGGAAACTTGGCACAAAACACTTCCCGCAAATTATGTTTTCATTTATAGTATGACTAAATTATGACATTTTGTTTTCTCATTCCACCAGATGACAACCAAAAAGTCAATAAACAGTGTGTTTTATTAGAATCCTATGTAATTTATGTTCTTTATCAATTTCCATGTGTAATAAATTATTATTTGTGACAAAACATTGCTTATAACTATAAACTGACCCAGTGGCTGTACTACCTCCTTGGTATGCCATCAATCCCTGCATAGATCCAGAATTTTTTGTGTTAAAGCACAACTGTAAAAGACCCAATCACAAAAGATTCAAGCCATGTCCGTTCAGCTGAAGTCTCTACTGGCTGGAGGAGCTCATGCAAGGAGAGATTAATTAAGAAACTCTGTTTCAGGTCGGAGATTCTGCTAGGCAATGCAAGTTTATTTGTACAGAACAATGCATTAGCTACAAAGAAAATTCACAGGGCTTTACATGAGATAAACAGTAAAATAGAAGTGAAATAAAACCATGTAGAGATAATAAAACAATTATAACAAACACCTATGCTGCTACTGGTGAGTTTCATGCTTTTCTTCCTTTTTTTGGGCATCTACTTAATTGTATAACTTTTTTCTTTAGGCTCAAGTGGCCTTCATTTTTTTTATTATTTTTTGAAAGTAGACAGACAGGAAAGAGGTGTAGAGAGCGGAAGACATGCAGCAACGGTCGAGTGGTCTGGATTTTAAACCTGCTAACATGAAACAATTGCGTTAATGCAACTAAATATGATTAGTAGATGCCAACAAAGAGTGATCTTGTTTGGGACAGTTTCACATCAGCATCGGATTATGGGAAGACGTCTTGCTTTGTTTAATTCTCCTCAAATTAGGCAGTACTACTTGTCCTAACTTTTTATCCAGTCAACTATTTTTTTAGCTTCTCATCACCAACATGCTCAAAATACAGTTTTTCACAAATTATCTAAGTGATCGTTGCATATTTAATGCAGTTAGAGGCACTAAAATTCCCAGTATTGATCATGTTTTATCCAAAAAAGAACTAGGAGGCAAATTGCTAAACAGGCCTTCCTTCATAATGATAGTTGGAAGCACATTTTTTTGTTTTATTATGTTGTTATTCTCAAGGACTACTTTCTAATAGTTTTTAGGGAAGGATCTTCTTGCACCAGATCTGGAGATGCCTCTCAATGAAGACACTGTTGTTGTTTTAAAATCTTCTGAAGAGAATGTGCTCCACTGTTCTTCACTTTATGAAGAATTGCTCTTTGTGAAATATTTTCTGAGAAGTTCTTAGAACAGAGCCAGCCTTCTTTATTAGCTTGTTGAGCTTTTTTTAAAAGTTTTTTTTAGGCTCTTATGGCCTTTAGTTATTTTTTAAGGTATGCAGACAGGAAAGTGGGTTACAAGACAGAGGAGAGACAGTCAGCAAAGGTCAGCTGGGCTGTGACTCAAACCTGTGACAAATTATCAAAACTTCCAGTTCTAGTTATTTAATATATTCAAAATTCTCAGGTGAAGTTGCACAAAAACTGGAACAGTCTCTTGCATCAGACTAAGGTTGAAGAGGTTCTGTAGGATCCCACAGATCTGATCTGCACAAGCCTTTAGGTCTCTTGGGCTGACACCATCAGACCCTGGTGACTTATTACGACTCATTCTCATCAGTTGCCTCTCCACTTGACTTCTAGAGATGGACAGGTGAAAGACAGAGATAACAGCACCATGTTCTGATTCAGCTGAGAACAAACTCATAGAAACAGAAGAGCCAGTGGCAGAGGAGGGCAGGACGTCCATTTGACTGGACTGGAGAGAACAATGCTGAACTTGTTCCTGAACTGAACCTGTTGAAGAATGTATTTAGTTCATTAGCTCTATCCAGACTTCCATCTGTCTGATCATCCTTCTCCTTGAAGCCTGTGATTTTCCCCGATCACACATTTCTGATATTGTTCTGCTGGAGCTTGTTTTCCAGCCTCCTCGCTTTCTCTTGACCTTAAGTTGGTTCTGTATATTCCCCAATAATTCTATGTCTCCCTTCTTAAAGGCTTAATTTTGTCTTGTTAGGCAGTTGCTTCAGATCGCTTGTGATCCATGGTTCTTGGCAAGTATTTCACTGATCTAGTAGGGATGTTGTTATCTACACAGAATTGTATGTTGTCGGTTACACACCCAGTCATTGCATTGATGTCCTCTCCATCAGGCTAACACAGTGCATCCCAATATGTACCCTCAAAACAACACTGTAGGGCTTCTTAAGCCTCCTGTGTCCATCTTCTTACAGTTCTTTATAGTGCAGGATGTGTCTTATAAAGTGGCCTATACACTGAGCATACAAAAAAACAAGATTGTGATCTGATTTCCCCAAAGGAAGTCTTACTTCAGAGATCTAGGAGTCCTTCACATTGCATAAAACAAGTCCAAAGTTTTTTTTTATCCTCTGGTGCAGCAGCTGACAAATTGTTGGAACATTGGCAGTATAGCAGAGAGTGAGTTGTGATTAAAATCACCAGATATTACCACAAATACATTTGGCTGTTGTGTCTTTAGGTTAGTAACAACAGAACTGATTACCTCATATTACATAAACAGCTACTAACAGAAATATCTGTGAACTCTCTGTGCAAATAATACGGTTGGAAACCAACTGCCAATAGTTCAGTATTTGGCCTCCAGGGATGAATCTTCTCAATAACATATCCTCGATGACACCTTCTGTTGTTCACCAGCACTGCAAACCCACTTCTTTTGAGTTTTCCAGTTGTCTCAGAAAGCCTGGTAGAGATACGCTGAAGTCCGAGATATGCAGTGTGGTCGAATATAGGGGCTGCGTCTTCTAAGGACCCTACCTGGACTGGGTCCTTCAAGGCCTCTGCAGGACGCAGCTGCCTAATCCGAACACGGTAATGATCCTGCTTCCACGTTTCAGTAAAACACGTAATGCTGCATTGCCGATATTTTGGCTGGCTACTCGCTGGAGCTAAAGTTTTTCTAATTTTTTTCCTAAAGATCTCACATTTCTCAAAATGAATAAGAAAAGATTTTTCTTGATAAATTTCAATTTTTTTCTATTCCATAAAACGTATCTTTTCTTTATTGGTCAAATATGAAATGCATCAGGTTGCAATAAACGACAAATACAAGGTAAAATACGTTCCAGTTTTGTTTATTACAATATTATAATAGTTGTGAATAAATGATTCTTGACAGGCTTGTAAAGTAAAAAAAAAAACCATGTAAAGCGTTAGGAGTTCGAAAGCATTTGGTCAATGAACATTCACAAATTGAAAATATTTGGTTATACCATCAAGAACAACAAAACCCTCTTTTAAAAAACATACAAACAACACACACAGTTACAAATAAATCAATAATCCACAGATTCATTCTAATTAACGAGATACTATACAACACAGTGGGCCTTAGAACAAGGGTTAAAAGTGATGATGTTTAAGAAGATGTTTAGAGTCCTCTGTTCAAGTCCAGATATTGTCTCACAAGTTTATGAAGGAAACATCTCTTAGACTAATTTGAACATTTGTCAGTTTGATTTCAACATTAATAAAATGTATTTTCAAGCTTAGTATAAAGCCTGGAGATGTTGAAGCTCTTCAAAACTTGGAATGCAGTACATGAGGGACTCGTTCTAATGAGCTTGTGTTAGTGGTGAGGGATGTGACAGAGTGCCTGAAGGGCAACCACCACTTTATGTTTTGGAAAAAGCATAAAAGGTAAGGGAAAAACAAGAGATGTATGAGGTGTGGGAAAAGGGAAAGTGGAATTTAATTAGTCTGCCTTTTCACACGTATCCAAAACGATGTGCCACAAGGCCCCGAACCATTTAACCTCATTTCTTGAAAGCTGTTTGGTTACTGCAGAATAATAAGGCATTAGTAATTAGACAACAGCGACAAAATCTAACATTTTGACCTTTTACCACATTTCAGGGTTGATAACATTGAGATATAAAATTGTAATTTTAACAAGTGGGGCACAATTATAAAGTGGAATAAAATATAAATAATGGATATAAATCTATTGGATATTTCAAACTTCTATAACAAATAAAAAACCAAAAAATTGGATGCGCAAAATTTTATCAGCCCTGTAGAGTTCATATGCCGTTTTGCTGTGATTATAAGTGTCTCTTATCAGTTTTGCTGATTCTTTCTCGTAAAACAGCTTGAGCTCAGTGAGGATGGATGGAGAGTCTTTGTAAACAGCAGTTTTCAGTTCTTTTCAGATTATCAATTGGATTCAGGTCTGGACTTTGACTTGGCCATTCTAACACCTGGATATGTTTAATTGTTAACCTTTCAATTGTAGATTCAGCTTCAGGTTTTGGATCGTTGTCCTGTTGGAAGATAAATCTCTGTCCCAGTCTCAGGTATTTTGGAGGCTCTGGCAGGTCTCCTTCCAGAATGATCCTGTATTTGGCTCCATCCATCTTCCCATCAATTGTAGCTATCTTCCCTGTCCCTACTGAATAAAAGCAGGCCTTAACCATGATGCTGCCACCACCATGTTTGACAGTGTGGAGGGTTTTTTTATTTGGTTTGTCCCCAAGGTGGCTTGTGGCAAACTTCAAACGAGACTTTTTATGGATATCTTTAAGAAAAGGCTTTCTTTCTATACTGATATTCCATAAAGGCCAGATTTGTGCAGTATTCGATTGATTTTCGTCCTATGTACAGAGTCTCCCACCTCAGCTGTAGACCTCTGCAGTTCATCCAGAGAGATGATGATATCCCAAAAAATTTGTTCCACTTAATGATTGTGCCCCATGTGTTAAGTCTTCAGAGGCAATTACAATTTTATATCTTTACGTTTGAAGCCTGAAATGTGGCAAAAGGTTGAAAAGTAGAATGGGGCCGAATACGTTCACAAGGCACTGTACATGTTCATATCGTCTCAGCCCAAGGTAGGTTTGTTTATTAGGTACATAGAAACGTGTATTTACAAAAAAATATATATCTCTTTAAACAAGTATCCTAAATATTCTCCCATGTAGTGTAAAAAGAGACAGAAGCTTTCACCTGGTTACAAAGGAATGGCCATATAAAAAACACCCCAAAAAACTCAGCTTTGTAGCTGGAAGAATTCCAACATGTTGGGTGTTCAGGCACCTTAGGTGTTGTAATTATTGCCAGTTTTAGTATAGGAGAATAAATTAAGACTCTTCCCCGACTCCATACATAGGTATGAGTTCTGTGTACAGAGCCCTGCCCTGGCTTTCTGGTGCAGAGGGCGGACATATCTGATCCGAGGAGACGACAGGCTTGCAGAGAGATAAGAAACGCTGAGGAAAAAAACATTAAAAAAGCAAAGTGAAATAAGGATATTCTAAAAATGCTGCAACATCCTCCATCCTTAGCTGTATTTTTGTTTTTCTGTTTTAGAAGCAATCTTTCCTCAAATCAATCATAGCTACAGAAAAACTTCATCACAAACTTGACTTTATTTTCTAAAAATGACTCTTCTGTAAATTGTTTTTATTTCATTAGTTTTCTGCTATGATCATTCTTACCTGTTGGTATGTGCCTTGTCCTTGGAATAATTTAAAAAGCACAAACAGTGGGATGAGTGAAAGAGAGACTGTGGCAATAAACCATCCCAACACATTTGCCCACAGTGGATAAACATAGGAGTTACTGAACTTCAGTGGAGAGTATTTAATAATCGAGAAGATGAAGGTTCCCTGTGAAGAGATGAGATAGAGTAGATTAATAAAATGAATAAACTTGAGGCCAATATCATTAAAATGCTCTCGTAAGATCTTTGATAAGCTTAAATTAAATGATCTGTTCCAACAGGTTTTTTACAGTTTTAGATCTGGTTGCTGAAATCCTGGAGGGTTCATGGTTGATTTTATGTCTGGTGAACAATTTCTGTTTTGACTTGGTGATTTTATATGGTTATTGAAGTGGATCATTTGACCATCATAATTTTTCTTTTTTCATATTTAGGAAAAATTTTTAAACAAATGCAGCTCTTTCAATTTTTTTTTATATCAAATGGAAACATTTCAATCATCTAGTTAGCTAATGGATTAAAAGTTAAAAGTTGTTCAAAACTTCAAAAGAGTATTAATAACAAATTTGTTCTACTGTCATTCACTTTAAATGGGGTGGGGGTTAGAAATCTTGTGTAAATATTTTAGGGATGCTGTAGATATGAAACAAGAAACACACAGGAGGCCATGAACTGTTTCACAAGTTTTCAATTACATTAAATCTTAATGATACAGAACTGAAGCCTACAGAGATGCAGGAAGGTTCATAAATTTGATCAAATATTTTTTAAATGTCTGTTATCTTGAAAGGGATTTTTTTTTTTTTGAATAGGTGGAAGAAATGGTAATATAGCTTAAGGAATACACTTGTGAGGAGTGGAGTGGCCCTAGTGAAAATGAGCTTTAGGGTTGGAATCCCTGCTGTTTATGAATACCCACAAGTAGATCTCTAATAAAAATCTGCATTCAAAAGACAGACATGATATAAGTGGTTTGTTTTACTTACAAAGCAAACAAAAGGAGTGATGTACTTCCAGCAGTACATCATGAAAGGAAATGGACGATAACCAATCATATCTGTGATGTTGTCATAAAAATGGTCGGCACCTACGAATCAGACCAGATAATAATTTGAAAAATGACTTTTTTAAACCTCTTTAATCATCACAAAAAAACTAAATGTTTTTTTGCCTTTATTGGTGGCTATTTTATATGTTTATCAAAATCAAGACAACAAAATGGTAAAAGAAATCCAGGCGTCCATGACTCACCATAAACCCACCCAATGCTGATAGACTGGCAGAAACAGAGGAGCAGCAGTGTGGTGCCACTGCAGACATGGTGGTCCAATAGCTGTAGCAGGTAAATCCCACCCTACAAAGGAGGACGGAGGTGGAAATGTTTGTAGGTTACATATAAAAGTGAGTTTTCTTTGATGGGACGAGATTAGACAAAAATGTAAATGGAGGTTTTGTTGGAGATTTAAAATCAATGACATTTCTACCTGTTATACATGTAACTCAAGGATCAGAAATGCTGCACAACAACCTGTCTGTGTTTGGCCTCCCCCTCTTCCACCTGAGAGCAGCTGCAGCTTAGATATGAGCTTGGTGCTTAGAAACCATGAAATGACCTATGGACTTTCCTAAATATGCTTCAACTTCTACATGCATTTGTTTTAAAGATTTGATACCTAAATGTATTGCTTTGTATTTACTTGCAGACATGTATAGGAGGTTTGCTGGATTGCTGTTGTTTGCAGATGACAATAGACAGCAAAAACAATTGACAATTTCTTTAAGATTTTTCGTTGATTATACATTTTAAAGATTTCATAAATTTCTAACTCTTTAAAGGTTCTGTTGACTAAAACTTTTGCATATAACAGCTTTATTTAACCTAGAGCGGTCCCACTAAATGACAGCACTGGATTTATTCTTGCATAACCTTCGCTCAGGATAAAGTTATAAGTGTGAAATGAGCTTAAGATTATAATCAAAATTACAGTGGCGACCAAAAACAACACTGATTTTTGTAAGTATTTTTAACTTTTGATCGAAGAACGAAGTTGAACCAATAGAGATTTTTTTTGTTTGTTCAGTTTGTCATGTCATGTCATGCTGTGATTTAAACTATTTTACCTTGTCAGTCTTTGTCTCAATAATTCCAGTATGCTTGTGCAATGCTGGATAGACTTTTAATTTTGGAATGATTATACTTAAAACTTTTGATCCTGCATTGACTTAAAATTCTTCTTAGAGCAAACTTCAGGCAGGCAGTTTCTCTGAGTTTAGCCAACAGCTGCACTCAATTCCACCAAACATTATGATTTCAAAATGACTAAATTTGCAAATATGGAACGTGTTATTTTCGGATTGGTGTGTACAAACCTCTGTGACAAGTAAGAGTCCAAACATGCAGGAGATACAACAAATAACGAGCAGAAGCAGCTGCCGCCGATAGCCTTGATTCAGGTAAGTTGGAAAATGATCGACCACTGATGTCATCAAACACTCTATTCCAACAAACTTGAATGAAATGATCAGAAGAAAACTATTAGTTTATTTATGCATGCATTCATTTATTCATCATTTTATTCACCTACACGTTGGATATTACCTGGCTATCTAGTCCGAGCAGAATGATCATGAGGAAGAAACACACTGACCACACCTGAGGCATAGGCATCATGGCCACGGCACGTGGGTAGACTATAAATGCCAAACCAGGCCCTACAAATATAAACAACAACAAAAAAAACAGTTACAAATATTGATAAAGAAAACAGGACACAAACCTAGAACCTGCTTTATAGGTGTATCAAAAAACCTAAAACTGCTGAGAGGTTTAAAAAATGATTACAAGCTCCTGTTTTTAAAAGGCAAGTTTAAACAAAGAACATATTATTCAATGACAGCCACAATGTTTTATTCACTGAGTTATTTGTTATTTTTTTTTTTAATGTGTGTAGTATGAGATGATAAGTTTATTTTGATATAATTTGTAGGCTACAGTTACTAAAGAGCTTTGAATGAGTATAAAGCAACTGCTGAAGTTATCCATATTCATTCAAAGTTAGAATATAACGCTTGCTACAAAGTTTCTTTCAGTTCTTGCCTGATTCTGCCACTTCAGAAATATCCACGCCTTGTTCATATGTCATAAATCCCAAAACAGAGAAAATGGCAAAGCCGGCGACAATGCTGGTGCAGCTGTTCAGCAGACACAAGTAGAAACAGTCCCTGTGAAAAGAGAGAATAAAAAGTGTTTCATATCAGACATTTATGATACATTTCTCTAGTTTCGCCTGCTTTTGGTCGCCTCTGTTCTCTTGTAAACATCTGAGTCCCCCACAGTACAGCTACATTCTTATAGAAATGTTAATATTTGTCTGGGTTAAAAGAGAAAAGATTCAAAATTCCAATCATATTCCTACTCGTACTTATTCTTCTCGTCTTCCACTTTATCGGGGACCAGGTTGAAGGGTAAGCAGTCTCAGTAGAGACCTCCAGAGTTTCCTCTCCCCATACAACCCTTGTGGGCTCCTTTCAGTCTGATGTACCTGGAACACCTCCCTGGGGAGGCATCTAAGGGGCATTCGTAAAAGATGTCCAAACCATCTCTGGCTCCTCTCAATTTGGAGGAGAGGCGGCTCTACTCCAAGCCACGGCTGGAAGGCTGAGCTCCTCACCCTTTCTCTAAGAGATTGCCCATGCACCTTGCGGGGAAAGTTCATATCAGCCACTTGCATCCAACAACAACTAGTAAATTGAGAGCTTTGCCTTTTTGCTCAGCTCTGTCTTCACCACAACAGACCAGTGCCACATTCGCATTATAGCAGCAGCTGCATCAAACAGTCTATGGATCTCCCACTCACTTCTCCCCCCACTTGTGAACATGACCAGAAGATACTTGAACCTCTACAACCTGAAAATGAAAAACCCCCTTTCTGATTATTATTCTGCTTGGACTAGATAGCCAGGTAATAATCAACATGTAAGCGAATAAAAGGATGAATAAATGAATGAATGAATGAATGAATGAATGAATGAATGAATGAATGAATGAATCATGATCTCAGATTTTGAGGGGTTGATCCTCATCCCAGCCTCTTCTCAGCACATGCACTCAGCTGCAAACCACCCCAGTGCATGTTGTAGGTCTTGGCAGGGGAAAAGGAAAGAGCCACATTAGCTGACCCCGGGATTAAATCTGCTGGTCCCCAAACCAGACTCTCTTCAGCACTTGGCTGTACCCAGAAATCCTGTTCATAAAAAGATAAGGGTTAGGTTAGTGGTTAGTTATAAACAGGACAGCTGCCAGAGGGCAGTCTTGCCTGAGTCCAACATACCAACAACGCTCTGCTTGTATAGCAAATGGCCCATAGAAAAGAGTTCCTGACTCCAATCTCCTGGAGTAGAACAGCTGAGAAATCTCCCAAGTACCCTTGAGTAGCCTGCAAACGATGAAGTGCTGGTCCAGTGTTCCACAGTCAGGACATAAAAAAGAAATGCTTCTCCTGAAGCCAGACAATCAGCCAGACTCTCCTCTCCAGCACCCATTCACAGGCCTTCCTGGAGAAGCTGAGAAGTGTGCTCCCCCATAGTTGAAACACACTCTCCCTTCCCCCTTCTTATGCAGGGGAATCACTACCCCCTCTGCAAGTCCAGGGGCACTGTCCTAGACCTCAACACGATGTTGAAGAAGCGGGTCAGCCAGGACAGCACATCAGAACATCAAGAAACCTAACGTACTTAGGATAAACATCATGCACCCCTGAAGCCATGCTACTATCGAGATTTTTGTCCAACTCTGTGACTTCAGCCTGAATAATGAGGGAATCTTGTTTCAAGCTCATCCCACCATGGAAAGCATGTCAGCTGGGTTGGGGGTGATCCTAAAAGTATTCTTTCCACTCTCCAACGATGTCCTATTTCAGGGTCAGCAGCTCCCCACTGCCAACTAGAACGGATGTTAGCAAAACACTGCTTGCCAGAAACGCGCTGAGGCCGACCAACAGTCTTTCTCCATGGCCTCTCCAAACTCCTCCCAGGTCTAGGATTTTGCCTTTGTGACCCCCCCATTAGCGTTATTTTTGGCCTCATGATACCTGTTTGCTGCCTCAGGAGGCCCACATGCCAGCCAGGCTTGATATGGCTTCTTCTTGAGCTTGACCACATCCCTTGCTGCCGGTGTTCATCATCGGGGCAGGGATTGCCATTGTGACAGGTATAGCAGACTTACAGCAACAGCCATGGGTGTCCACATCGAGCCAGATTAAGTGCCCGTTGATCCGGTCACCGAGGCCTTCTTGCTGACTGCTGCTCAATGCTCTCAGCACCAGTCCCCCATCGTTCCCCCAGCAAGTGCTGGGTCCACTGGAGGATGGCCTCAAACCCTTCCTTCGGAGTTAGTACGGCCGGGTACCTGAAGGAGAAACCCGACCACCAGGTGCTTGCAGACGAAGCCCAACCACAGGCCTGGTTTTGTTGTCACAAGGGCTTTTTGAACCTCTCTTTGTCTGACCAGTTACTGAGAGCCTGATTGCCTTGGAAAAACCTACCAGGGGTATTTAAGCCCCCCGACAACATAGCCTTTGTTGTTCATCTGAGCACTAAAGCTCCATCACTGCAGTAAGGTGAGAGTTCAAGGAGAGGCTCAAACTAAAAACAAAACACCCAACCAAACTGTTCTTAGTTTTATTTGTACAAAATTGTTCAATGTAGTATTTTTCTTGAGGCTTTAAACTGTGTGACCTTATCCCATACATCTTTAATAAAGTGTATATGGAGTTTTTGTAAATCAGCACATGCTTAGAGGCTGTGCAGAGGGATG
Organism: Jordanella pulchra; assembly: GCA_034780135.1. Lineage (NCBI taxonomy): Eukaryota > Metazoa > Chordata > Actinopteri > Cyprinodontiformes > Cyprinodontidae > Jordanella > Jordanella pulchra. The sequence continues at coordinate 16,308 of JAUZNJ010008583.1, forward strand.
CAATGCAGTTTATATTGTACTCACTTGTAACAGTTGTTGTTGTAAGTGTTATAGCTTCCAAGAGAAGTGAGGAAACCAAAACCAATGGCATATGAGAAGAAGACCTGAGTTCCAGCATCCATCCACACCTGATAAAGAGTCCACAAAGATATGTATGTGCCTACTTAAACTTCTTTGTCTCAACAGGAATAAGCATTAGATACATTTTCTTACCTGGGGATCTGAAAGGCGGGAGATATCTGGGTAAAGATAATAAATTATCCCATCTAAAGCTCCTGGCAGGGTCACACCTCGCATCAGCAAAATAAAAAGCATAACATAGGGGAATGTGGCTGTAAAGTATGCCGCCTAAAATGAAAAAGAAAAAAATGCTTCACATATTTTACAGCTTACAGTTTAAAGAGAATGAAAATAATATGGAAGCAGAGGTGAAATAAACAAAAAAAACTTTATATATGCAAGGAAATAAGGAATATAGGCCACAACCTGTTTAATTATTTCAATATAAATGTACATTGACATACTATGATATACTATATTGCCAAAAGTTGTAAAATTGTCTTGCCCCCTAAATATTACACACTTAACTGTCAGTGACATTAAAAAAAAGGAAACAATAAGGAACAAAAGCAAAAAAGCCACAAAGAGCCTGTTTTAAAACATGTGCTGGTAGAATACACAATCTTCTTATTTTAATGTGGGGGTACTAAATGGATTTGCAAGTTTTAACATTTGTGCAGCTATCTATGTAGATCACCCCTAACATGGACAGTTATTGTATGTAGTAAAAAAACTGCACTTCAAATTTAGCAACTCCTATTTGCAATCTTTGAAGAACAGGACCAAAGCTGTAACCCAAGCAAACTGACAAAATGGTGTCAGTGAATGGTGACGGACACAGAATGCAAAGCTGCACCTAGAGTAAATTTTTACAAACGCTTATGTAAAAAAAGCTCATGGCAACCACAAAACAGGCTTAAATCAAAGGACACAGAACGCTTGTTCAGTTTCTCTGTAGATCTATGGTCTGTGTACATGATGGTCATTTGATTTTGAACAAATGTGTCCTCTTCCGATTCAAGCTAGACCTGTTTTTTAATTTTCGTTTTTGCTTCCCAATTTGGAATCTCAAATGAAAACAACGAAAATTGGCTTATTTTAGTTTTCTATATTTTATTTCATTTGGAAATCAGGAAATGGTTTATTTTCAAATTTTGGATTTTTCATTACAAAACCAAAGTCAAATGGCCATCATGTACATAGACAGTCTATCCACGAGTCTTTGTCAAGTCTGTTGGTTTGTGCAACAGCAATCTGTAGTTGGATCTCTGATATAGATTATTAGAGTGTAGACAGAGGGATGGGCTTTATTGTCCAACTCTAGTCTGTTATCAAATATCTGTATAGACATATTCCTTGTGGACAGCTTTTTTAGAAGAGGTACAGAAATTAAAGCTGCAAAAGGTGGATCAATGTCATACATAACCCAAAAGATTAACATTTGGCAATATAGTCTGTGTAGAAAAGAATATTGTTTGTCTTTAAACTACCAGACCTTTCCTGTTGACTTGATTCCTCTCCAGACACAGAAGTAGCAGATGATCCAACTCAGGATGAGGCACAATGCCAGTTCCCACCTCACCCCACCCATTTCTTCGATCCCACCAGAGATCTTTAAAACTCTTTGTCTGATTAGAAGAATGTAGTAAGAGAGTGAGAAAGAAAGAAAGAAAGAAAGAAAGAAAGAAAGAAAGAAAGAAAGAAAGATAAAGAAAGAAAGAAAGAAAGAAAGAAAGAAAGAAAGAAAGAAAGAAAG